>CAJUYH010000119.1:0-90906 GCA_910591685.1 Galerucella tenella | reverse complement strand
GTATATATATATATATTAAGTAACGTTAATATGAAATATTTGTTTGTTTACTTCAATTCATTTGATTTTACTGACGTATATCGATAAAGCAGACCGCTTCTTTTACTCATCAAGTTTAAATTTCAGTTGTGGCGCCACCTACAATCATCCTGTTACTATGCACATGCGTTATAGATCTTTCCGGTAAGATAATATTGGTAGAATGCTATCGTATGACAAAATTCAAGTTGAATATTTTATTATTAGCTCATCAACGATAAGTGAAATTGAAAATGGAATGAGGTTTATCGCAATTATTTATTAATATTTATCGTATTATTTCAAACAACTTTCAATAAATATTTGTTTACTGATGTATAATGATATGGGTATCTATGCGTGTGTATAATATTCATCTAACGTGACTAGAATGAGATAAAATGTAGGTTACTGCGTAGATGCTTTTTTTTTATTCATCACAGGGTAATACAGTTTCATGTGTTTCATACAAATGGTGCCGGTGTCTTTCATCTCATCTATGAAACACAAAGTAACATTAATAAACAATAATATCACACAGTTGGTTATTGTCGGTAATGAATGTAGCCTGACAGACCCTCCAAGACTTCGAATTCAGACCAATATTTGAATATTCACATAAACCAATGAAAGTATGTTCGTTATTCCATGTTAAACTAAAATTCCATATGTAATTATCACTTTTAAAACATGTCCATCCAATAAATTCTAAATACCAAAAGAAAACCGATGGAGAAATATGTATATAAATTATATGTACATGAGAATGACATTTTCCAATTTGCTTCCCCATTTCAAAAGAGAAAGTGAATACTATACTTCCAAATTTATTCTTGCATTGGCAATCGTCCTTACAAGAACGCTACAAGTCCATCAACCTAAATGCAGCCTCACATTAAACTTTACAATCTTTTAGGTCATTCATAAATGAAAAAAATGGGAAAACACATATATTGAACTTTACAGCGAAAATAAAACCACTATTCTACATCCACAAAGTGATATGAAAAACAAAAAAAAAACTCGTCGCTGACGACATTTGTGTCAAGTCTATTCCTATTTCTTACAAGACAACTCTCGGTATACAGACGACATCACATGAGATCCTATTACGGTGAGTTTCCTCTTCTCCATATATGTAATGACGCTATTTCCAATAACAAACATCATCGAAGAACCTTTTCATCTTTTCATTCCAACAGAATAGAACAACATTTGAAGATACAATGTCAACTGTACGCTGTTTTATATACATTACATCGAGATAATCTGCATTGTGTATAAAGCCCCCACTGATACCATCAGGACTAAATATTACTCCGGAAATATATATTATTGTGTGTTCAGGTTCCACGAGACAAACCATAACACAATTGCAAATAATATAATTTCGTTGACGAGAAAGAGAAAGAAAGTCAACAACATTTCGACGCAATCTCGTTATGGTGACGTGAAATGAAACGAAGGAATTCACAAAAAAAAAAAAACCAACAGTAATGAACTATATACAAAAGAAGCTACGAGGAAAAGTGGTCGATAACAAGAGGAACGAATGCGTATGTGAGTATTATACATAAGTAAGTCACGGTCAGTGGGATAATATAAGTGTCACGCGACAAAGAATCTGTAAAAGTGGCGCGTTATAACGTCATCAATTAAATTAAACTTATACTGAATTATTTTTTATTTTCTACAATTCATTTCGACATTTAAACAAACATCGTTCTCTTTTTCATCATCATGAAGTATCATTAAAATAAAAGTATAGACGCTTTACATCATTCAAAAGTACAAATAATGCAATATAATAAAAATCATGTTGGAATTTTTCATTGATATTCACAATTTGTACGTCAACATATCCAATATAGTAGTAAAAAATAATTTTCATTCAGTCATTGACAATTGCTGTATTGCTCTAGACAAATATACAAGGATATTTTTCCATGAATTTATACTCGCTCGGTCCCCGTGACACACATCAATGGAAGTGCGCTAACGGTATTCCACCGAGTGACCTACTCTTCAAGTTTTTCCTTCTCACTTGCTCGACCATCTATACATATATATATATTTATGTACAATGATCGTCTCACGGCAATCGCCCTCTTTCACCGTACGTCTTACCATGGTCAAGTATATGAGTATTATATACATGACCACTGTGTTTCACTTGAGTTGAAACTGGCCTGAGGCCGTGGCCGATACGATGCGTATATACATACGTACACTTTTTTTTTCCCTCTCTCAATGTTAAGGTACGTGAGGGGACCTTCCGCATCTCTTCGTCTTCCTCATTCTTCCTTCTTCCTCATTCGCTCTTCAATCGTGTCTCATGGCGCTTTCAACGCAACCGATGGTAGATTATAACCGCAGTAATGAAAGCGCCCTCGGCTGTTGAGGTGCTCCTGTTGGCCCGAACTTATCCGGTCGTGAACTCACTCGAAGACACCCTTGACGTGCGCATCAGTGAAATTCAACGCAACATTATTATTATTTTTTTATCTCCACTTATCATTTCACCAGTTCAAAGAAAAATTTAACTCAACAGAGAAGTAAAAAAAATAAATAAATAAAACGACAATTTATTATTCATCTTTATTTTTCTCGTTGAGCTATTTCTCATCCACTGGGGATTACTTACTAATTTTATTTATATTCCAATTTACAATACATCAAAAAGTTACTATTGGTATTTTACATTTTTGATCAAAAGTTATGAGTGCACTGGGTATAATCGTGCTGCACGTGAGTATTTTTATTAAATTTTGTCAACAGAGAAAAATACCTTAGATATAATTTAAAAAAAAACGTCATTGAATTCGGACAAAAAATAAAATCGATAATACTCTATTATCAATTCTATACATATGTATATAAATGAGATTTATTGTTAATAAAAATTGAATAAAAATATTTATTGCTTATGAATTGAATATTCAATGACTGTATACATTAGAAAGTGATATTAATTTCACATTCATTGAATATTGTATGATTAATCATCACCTCAATCCAATGCACTTTCATATTTAGATCTACATTGCCGCAAGCATTCATACATATATATATAAGAAGATATTGAAATAATTTGGCTTTTCCCCACGGTTACACTCACTGATTATGATTATTGCGAGTATAAAATCAAACGGTGAACCCGTTCGCAACACGATGAGATCGATATATCCATCTGTATAACGGTAGATCCAGGTGACTAGAAGATAACGCAAATTTATTTACCCAATCTATATGCAGTTTTCACTGTGATTCAGTTTACCTTAGTGATGAGAAATTATATACACTTAGAAGAACTGTAAAATGGTTCTATAAAACATTTTGATTATATACAACATCAATAAGTATAATTGTGTACAATTATTTCAGATGACTATGGTGCAGCTTGCAAGCTCACAATTTGGTGGTGCCAGTGGTGGACCAAGTACATTTGGATATGATGCGTCATCGGTTTGTGGTAAGCCGTATTCCAGAAATGGCCGTGCATATTTACAAAAATTACCATGTGACTTTCGCCGTCAAAATTGGTGCACTGTTGCTGGTAATTATTATCCCTGGTACGTAAAATTTTTGCATGTAAGAGAAGTTCTTATGTCTCATTAATATAATGATACATTATACGGTGAATTTTATAGGCATGCAGTGAAAAGATTTGTTAAAGAGAATCAGGGTTTGATGCGACGAATGTATGGTGATGAGAGGCACATAAGTGTTCTGAAAATTGAATTGGAAAAAAATGATATTGATTTGGAGTTCGACGAGAGATATCGCAGGTCATTTGACAATTCTAGGTATTGAAATTAACATATCAATGATTAATAATATTAATATTTTCTATTGAGAATTTATATTATTAAATTTTATTATTTAATTTTAGAAGTTTGTCGAACGATGACGACAACGACAACGACGACGACAATGAATACGAATTCGAAAATGATGAGAATATGAAAGCCAGTGATGGATTGGTAGGTGAAGGATTTACTGAAAGATCCCATAAGCTTAAGGATTTTACGAGGCCTCAATCACGCTCGGCTGAAGCGATGACATCTTTCACCTCGATATCAACAGCTCAAACATTTTCTTCTACCGAAATCCCTACAGCAACTACTCAAACGCCATCTGCAAGGCCATTAGAGTATATAATTCCAACAAATTCCACAAATATATTTTTCGATAATGATTTCAATAAAACCCACGAAAATTCCGGTGAAAAAATTACCGTAAGCTCGACTTTGGTATTGTCGGAAATTGCACGGGTGAAAAATTCAAGCATGAATGAAATTCCAGCAGGAATTGTCTTGGCGAAAATTGATGATGTTTATAACATAACGGATATTCCAAATAATATGGAATTATTGCGAGACACGACATTGGAATCCGATGAAATATTACGAACGTCCACAATTGCGTCAATCGATCGAATTGATGAAAATATAAATGACGAAACCGTAGATAAAAGTGACAATAAAAATGAAAAATTAATTGTAGCGAGTGAAGAGCAAAAATTCGAACAATTTAGACCACGTCCTGAGTATCGACCAACTGAAATGAAACCTGAACTTGGTTCCAGTATTGAAGGGCAATTATTTCAAGATGTAGCTGCAAAAGATCAAAATAGTCAGAAGGAACAGCCATTCCTCAAACTCCGTGGAATGTCAGTATAACAATTTCTTATTTAAATTAAGTTAAATGTTTAGAAAGTCTTTTATAGATTTTTCCATTCCTGGTAGTTTTGTTTCTAACGGTCGATTTTTGATTCAGTAACATGTCATTAGATGAAAGACACTTGTGTACCAAAATATTAAAAAAAAAAAAAAATTATACTGCAGTTAATTTTTAATAAGTGTCACTGTAACGAACCGACAATCAATTGCGTTTCATTCACTTATCATTTCTATTTTTTTTTTCTTCTCAATATCGATCAATCATAGAATTTTTTACATTGAAAGAAACACAACAGCGAAGTCAATTTCATTGATGAGCTCATGTCAATTAATTGAATGAGTGCACATGATATTCTAACCAGCACAAAAATGATGTGAAAGCAATTGTTTATTAGAAACATTATTGTAATTTACAGCAATGCGTGTCCGGTAAAGGAAGAAGTTGTTGCTCCTTTCTGGGCGAATAATACTCGCGGCGAAGTCCTTGCTCTGTTAAATCTTTATCCTTTTGAACAATATGTCCACTGGGAAAAGTGCACGTAAGTTTAATTCGCACAACTAAACAATAATATATACATATAATTTGATTATTATTATCTGTTTTGTTTGATAAGGCACGAAAAGAAGCAAATGTATTGCAGAGACGGTTGCAGATGTGAGCAACAATATAGACTCCATCGTCTTCTTGCTTATGATCCAAACAATGAGTGCCGTGGAATATTTAGCGATTGGTTCAAATTTCCAAGCTGTTGCGTTTGCCGGTGCTACGATTTGCCAATTGAATTTCGTGTAACATCGCGTTCACCTCGCGCACAAAGACAAAAATTGAAATTACGTTCACCGGGTAATCGATGGACATGATCTAAATAAAAGCAATTATCAGACAAATTATGACAGCAATCGTTGCAAGGCTAGTGACTCAAACGTTAATTTAAGTTTCTTATTATTTAATTTCTTTCTCTACCTTTTTTTTTTATTTATTTTTTCATTTTTAGTACGGCAATTATATCGTACATTTAATCTCATCATTTGAAATAACGTTATATACAAATACATTTATAGATACAGATACGCGCGAGCGTTTGTTACACTCACTTTTAACTGTAAATTTATTTGTTTAAAAGGTACTTTTTTTTTTATCTTGTCATCCTCATCGATCAGGAAAGAAAGTGGGACACTTTAAAATTAATTAATGTACTAAGGCTGCCCAGATAACACACGACTGAGCATTTGTATGCACGCGTATGTGTATGTGTTGTGTGTGCGTGTATTAGGGCGGTTCAAAAAAAATTATTATTTTTTTTCTTTCCTCGTACCTTCTCAAGTGTTTCTATATTATGTAGAAAGAAAATCGTCACAAAAAAAGCGCTGTAGCTCAACTCTAAGAAATCGATATTTTTATTTCAGTTTTTCATTTGGTTAAGATGAAAAAATTTTGATTTTTATTCAATTTGAAATTACATATAATCTACTCAATTTTATTCAAATAACCATTATATGTTCCTGAAGCTGATTCCCTAAGCTTTCAAAAACTGTATAATAACGTATTATTATCACAATTAGAAGACCAATTAAAGCCATGTGAAAAATCCTATATTTCTCCGTAGTAAAAAATCTCCTTATTTAATTGTGATAATAATACGTTATTATACAATTTTGGAAAGCTGAAGGAGTCAGCTTCAAGAATATATTATGGTTATTTTGACAAAATTGAGTAGATTACATGTAATTTCAATTTGAATAAACATCAAAATTGTCCCATGTTAGTCACATGGGAAACTAGAATAAAAATAATGACTTCTTAGAGTTGAGCTGCAGCGCCCATTTTTTGTGACAATTTTTTTGTTTCTACATAATATAGAACCATTTAAACAAAATAAAATTTTTTTTGAACCACCCTAGTATGTATGTATGTATGAAAATAAAAAATTAAATGGTGTTACAATTGTTCCGTTAACACAAAATATAAAAAAACAAATGTTACAAAAAGAAAAATAAAACCAAAAACAAAAAAGAAGGAGAAAACTTACTACGACAGTTAGACCTTAATACTTGATTGTTTTTTACTTTCATTACTTTGGGGCTTGTGCACAAAAGAAATTAAAGTCGTTGAACAATGTAATATATTTTGAATCTTATTCCCACATTGATCAGTGTCACATATTATATACTAGATATATACTAAACAAATTATATTACGAACGTCACAAATTAATTTATCGCTTAATTACAATCATGTATGGTATGTACATATAATAATTATAACTAATTAGTTAATTAATCAATTAATTAATTAATTAATATACACACTTTCGTATATATACATATACACGTATACATGTGTAATTATCACATTATATATATATATATATATATATATATATATATAAATAGTCGTAATATTTATAAATATTGGGCTAAAACATTTGGTATCAAAACCATATTGCAGGAAAAATTGTTAAAAAATTATAATTTCAATACGCTTTGTTCATTTGTTTTATTTATAATATAACCTGGTTCTACAGTTACATGTAGAAAATTAATTGTAGTAACGTAACTGCTCAACATGATTTTTTTTTATTTATCCATTGTTTTCATTTATTTTACTTTTTTTTTTGTTAAACTCATATTGTTATATGTGAATGATAATAATTTCATTCTTTTTGTTTTATTTGAGTTTGAAGAAGAAATTTATATATTGATGACATATTTATACATTTATATTGCCATAGTTTAGTCTGATTTATAATATAATACATCAAAATACTGTCTATTAAAATTTTTTTTTATTAATAATACACAAACAATACCAAAAATATTGCATACTGAATTGTTACTGTATACTGATGTTTGTTTTATTTTTTATTATTTTTCATCACGTAGTGATATGAAAAGTAATGATTTAAATGAACGACGACGGAAAAAAAAAATTCAGTCACGAACGATTTACAAATACACATGAGGTTTACGCAATTCTATATATTAAATTTATGGACAGTGAAAATTCCTTGGCAAATACATTAATAGAGTTAGAAAAAGGGACGATGAGATATCTTCAATCTCTCTGTTGGATAATTGAATATTACAGCAATAACGATATGGGCCTATTTACCATTTTATGTAAAAAATACTTGTTTTTTTTTATTCTCAATTCGACAACAATTCGCAACCAACAATTAGTATTAATCACAGGATGATTTTTCTCCACGGATAAAAAAAATTGTAGAATCTTTTTTGCAGGGGAGAACAATCTTGAAGACACTGCATCTAATATAATACCCACCATAATAATTCATCATAAAAAAGTGACACAACTGTTTTGAGCGAGCGACAAATTTACAAAGCAAGATTTTTCATCCACACATGCATTATAACAATCGTTGAATTTAACATTACGATAGATAAACTCAAAAATTGATTGTTCTTCAATAAGTATTATTTATAGGACTCGGGCAATTAAAATTATTGACGAGGTGCCGCGATTTTTTTTAAACAAACAATGCCCGATTTATTTACAAAAAAAAAACAAACAAATGCAAACTCGTTTCATTTTCTATTTTATTAATTTCCCGGGTGATTCCAACAATTAATTCTGAACAATTTATGTTTGTTTTTTGTTCACAAAAGGCATGTGTAAATAATATAAATATTAGTGCAAAAGTGAATTGATTATTTGCTGCATTTGTTCTTCATTCTTTATTCAAGACAATAGATCAAGTGATTATGTACGCAAAAAAGTTAACGAGTTTATAGATTTCGATAAGTTGATCATTAAATTTGTTTATATAACTAATATATGTTAAAATTGATAGTCGCGTTTTCAGTTGCGGCGATTGAATCTTTTGCCCTACTTTGTTTTGTCTACTGTAAAGTTCTTTTTCACCTTTTCACATCACTTAGTGATAAGAAAAGTATTGTATATTTTTTTAATATAAAGAGAACAACATTTGAACAACGAGTTTATGTAACAGTGCCTAAAGCAATTATCAAAAGTGCATTATGAAATATGTATGTATGTATGTGTATATACTTATAAATATATATTTATAAAGATTATCGTGTGTGTAATCTGTTCTACACTTTCAATGTATTCTTTTTATCGTGCATTACGAAAAAAAAGAAAAAAAAAAAAAAAAAAAAGAACAAAAAAAATTACGGCTAACGATTGTGATTGTGTTATTGCATCTGGAGAATTTGTGCATACAATTATTATTTATAACGTGAAAACTTTTCTTTTTTTCGTAAGGATATGTCGGTAGAAGCGGTATATACGTGTAGGTATCACAGCGATGTGATTGAGAATATTATCGATATCACGGTTTATTTTTTCTCTTTCATTTTCAACACTTATACGTTTAAATTATTTTTCACAACAACTTGTATTTAATTTATTATTAATATTCAAACTATTGCTTTTTATTTTCTGCGTCGATTATATTTATTGAAAATGATTTTAAAAATGCGATTATTCAAACCCAATATATGTGGTTCAATCGAGAGTCATCCTTTAACAAGTACATAATTACTGACTATTATTATCACGTTCGCGCGTTTATTTCATTCTATTTCTTCTTTTATTTTCGTGTATTTTCTCCATATTATTCCTGTTTTTTTTTCTCTCGGATTTTCGCAATATTTGCTCTCACACCCGTTGCCAAAAAAGGTTTTGATTAATTTCTAATCAGTAAATCATTAATTCTAATGCCTTCGATTCATTACAATCGTATAATAGTATTCTTTTAATTTTTGGTCTTGGTGAATTAACTTATGCCTAAATATTGTCTCTGGTTAGAAAACTAAACAAAAAAAATATACGTTTCTTTTTGTTCTTCAACAAGTCTACTCAATGATGCACAAAAAAAAAGCAATACGCCCAATATGTTTGCCTGATTGTCTTATTTTTATTTGACACGGAAAAAAAAAATAGTAAAAATAGTGGGGGTATGAATTCCGTAAATGAAAAATGTCAGACTCGCATGTTGTTTTTCTTCAAATCAAGCAATAAATAATGGATAATTCGAGAGTCATACATAAATGTTGCGTTTTGTGCCAGCGACAATAATTCGCTCTTCATTTTCGTTTATTTATTCCTTACCCCAATATTTTTTGATTAAATTCAACAAGAATTAATTGGAGCAAAAAACCCTGCGTAAAAATGAGTTTTAAACTCGAGACATTTATCAAATTTCAATAACTATTTACACTCATATTTCATTCAATTATACGAATGAATCAATTCCATTTAATTTATATGTATATATGTGTATATGTGTTTCCTTAAAGTCTATCTACAAATCCACCATCAATTTTACTGCGGGCCTACGACGATTATTCTACAACGGTCCCGTTAATTCCAATCGTCCCGCGCCATTTTAATTTGTCCAATCTCTCGTCTTTTGTATCATGATTGGTTTTGCAACAATTCGTTAATTCTCTCGTATCTCATTAAATTTACAATACTAAACGGAATATAAACACATTTAAAGAAAATTGAACAAAATGAAATCGATATCAAACGGGACTTGAACAACAAAAATATGGAGGGAACTGTATAAATGCGAGTAAACGCATGTCACGATTAAAATCACAAATTAACAAGACCGTAAATGAATAATTGATGAAACAATAACGCGTGTGATGTTTTTAAATAAATGATAATGTAACAACAGTGTCTCTTATCTGTGTTATGTTTCAGCACGGCGTAGGGGCCCCCTTCCGTGGTGGATTTAGATTGACTTCCACTGCGGTTTATGGGGGCCCCTTTGATGTCAGGTTGGCCCACGCGGCACCCACAGTGCTTTACTCTGTTCATCATCCACAGCTGCCTTCACTTGCGTGCAAATATATGCAACATTAGCACCAGCATTAACACCAGCACGAATAACAGCTGGGATATAAACAAACAAAAGATAAGATCAAATAATTATCTATTCTTCTTTCAATTAAATATACTTTTGTGCGTTTATTTTATCAACTAACCGGAAATATAGTGTCGATATTCTGCCTCCAACTTGAGCGCATGATCGTACATTTCTTTCGCTGCTTTTGCACTAACTTTATCACTTGGATATCTTGAGTCTTTCACTGCCTTTATTTGTTTTATACCCTCAAATTTAATGAGCAAAACTATTGGATATATTTGATGCCTGTGTAGACGCTCAAGCGAAGCAATTGAAATGTCCAAGATGCAGTGACAATTCTGTAAATCGAAACGCAAATAATAATATAAATATATTTATGACTGAGTGCAATGTTTTATTTTAAATGAATTTCAAGGTATCGTTGACAATATATACCTTGGCACATATATCTTTCACAGCCTGTACAGTTGTACATTCAAAGTAACTGCCTTTCTTCCTATAATCAACATAGAGAGAATCACGCAATCCTTGTTCAAGTGTTGCTTGAGAACAATGCATTGCTTCAGGCAAACACCGAGTAAATTCGCCGGAGAAGTCTTGTAGTAATTTTGTTGCAACGCATTCATTCAACGGGCCAATAATCAATACAGGCCTCAACGTCGGATCTAAATAACACAACAATAATAAATAATATTGATTTAATTCAGAAAAAATAGCAATAAATTTTATAGTTTTTAATTTATATTATTGAGTTATTATAAACGTACAATCAAGCCTCTCAACACGCTGATAACTCGCCGGTACATTTTCCTCATTTAAAGTTCCACTATCACTGTACCATCCAAGATTAACTCCAGTAAGTTGTGACAATTCTTTACTATCTCTACTCGACGATCTGTGATGTTTCTTTCGCCTAAAGAAACTTCTTCGTGCGCTCGTTGTCCCACGTTTTCCCGTGTCTGTTTCCAAATCGCCCAGCGATCGTCGCAGCAATAACTCCTCTTCAATTTTAAATTTGCTCGGTATTATTCCACATAAACCTCTTCTACCAGTCTGGTCAATTAGCCATGCACGCCAATGCCCTGGTGTACCATTAAACATCGTATTATCTACATACAAAATGTCGTCCTTATTGAATCGTAATTGTAAACTGTCACCAACTTCGCCAACACGATCAAACATTGCTTTAACATAAAAGCTATCACCAGGTTTGTCTTTCACTTCATTATATCGCTCTGGCATATATTGAGCAACTAGCGTAACTTTATCCGCCGGTCTTGCCAATTCAAGTGCTGCTTGTTCGGCGGTGGCTTGTCTCAAATCCACTCCATTATATTCGAGAATCCGATCACCTGTACGTAATCCTGCTTCCTCTGCAAGGCATTCAGGTTGAACTGTATGAACGAATATTCCTACGCCATTCCCACCAACCAATGATATTCCAAGATTCGAACATTTTCGTGTTTCAATGAAGAGATAACGCGGCTCAATTGTTGTTGGACTCTTACGGCTTTGCTCCTCTTGCGTTGGACTCCTTACAGTTGCATTTTGTCGTTGAAGTGTCGTCACAGCTTGATTCATTTGTGAACGTGTTAATGTACTGCCAGCACCACGTAACGAATCAATAGTTAATGAATTTCTCATACTCTCCAATGTCGCGGAATTCCGTAACTCTGGTTTTCGTATATTGATATCTAACGATGCAGACTGACGCATTTCACGCTCGCGCTCCTGAGTGCCACGTACTTCCATTGAAGCTGAGCTTCGTACTTCACGATCACGTGTCGGTGGCATAAGTGTATTGCTATTTGGTTTGTCACGCTCGGGCTCGGCAGACTCAAGCGTTTCCAGTGTGGTTTTCCGTAGTGCTTCAGGACTATTGCATGGAGTTGGTGAACCACTACGACTACCGCCCTCCTCACCACCTGCTTCCGAAGAACTTGAAGAACCTGAACCTTCAAGCTCGTTGTACTCTGAATTTGCAAAGTAATATTTTAAATTCAATTTTATTTTTATTCAACACCAAATGTCAATATCAATTAAACAATTAATAGAAATGAAGATATACCAATTGTCAATGACAACTGTAAATGCTTCAATTGTTATATTGACTATTTGGAGTACGAAGATGCTTGTTTGTTTGTTAATAAATATTCAAGTGTCAAAATTGAAAATGATTAGTAATTAAGAATTCTGTAAATAATTATATACAAAGAAGATGTTTGAAAAGGTAATGAAGGTACAAACTCGATTGGTGATGACACTCTTGTCTATAATATACTCACTGTCTGGACTATACTGCACCAGCATAGTAATTGAATTACCACACTGTCGCAGTACATGTGCTGCCAATTCATATGTCGCGCTTCTCATGTTGATACCGCAAACCTCAAGAAGTTGATCGCCAATTTGTAATCCAACCTGTGACGCCAAACTATGCTCGCTTACAGTCGAAACAAATACACCGCCGCTATCCAAACATGAAATTTGTATTCCAAGTGGCTCCACTGATTTGTCAATGTGAACACGGCGCAATTCACCAGGCGCTGGTCGTGATTGCGTATAACAATAATCAGGCATACTGGCACGTTTCATATTTCCACCTCCTCGTACAATACCACCGCCACCGGTACTGCTCCCACCAATACCTGGACTCAATACCTCGACGTGAAATGTCGGCATTGGACTGCCGCGTTCCGATGTCCTTTCAATGCTTCCAGTTGACAATTTCCCAACGCTACTTTTCGATGTTACACTGGGATTTGATGGTATTCGAAATCGTTGATTCTCCTTTTTTCTTGGAAATGTTCCGCCTTCATAACCATGAGTGTATGACGGCACATCATATGCAATACCAACAGGATGACCTCGGGGTTTGTGATAGTGCAAATCTACAGAGGGTGTGTGCAAATGACCAAATCCCGGTTGTGGTCCGGGACTGTAGGGTGGCTCGAAACAATAGGAACGCATGTCAGGCAATCCAATTGACTCGCCCGATTGCGCTGATGGCAAGGACGGCGGTGAGGGGTAACGAGACGGTAGGGAATGTTGCTGGTGTGGATGCGGGTGTGAGTGAGTATAAGGGGGAAATGAAAAATTACCAGCGAGCTGCTGTCGTGGCGCGGTAGATGAGGAACCCGAAGTTGATCCAAGTGGATATAGTTGTGAGTGGACCCGATTGTGTGGAAGTGACTCCGGCTGACTGTCAACACTCACTGATACGTATGGCTTTTGACTTTGACGTTTGGCATGAACATAATCTGGCTCTCTGCCACCGCCGCCCGACTTCACTGAGAAGTCAATACTCGTTTCGGACGGCGCGTGTGTTGAACCTAGACGACTGTCCGATGGCTCAAAATCACTCACCGGTTTTTTATCCAGTGATATGTCCTTGAACTGCACCGCTGGTGTGAATGATTTCTGTCCAAACAGTTGACCAGATTTACTGAAGCTCAACATGGGACTTTCAACAGCTTTATAAACTGTATGACGATTGCTTACGTTTGTGAAGTTTGTTAATGGTATTGGATTGGAGATACGATTGTAGTTGTAGCTGTCATATTTTGGCGGATGATTCAGTAGAACGCTCAGTGGTAGACGTTCCTTTGTTTTACGTGGATGAAGAATTGTCCCAGTACCATTTTGTATCAATGGCCCTCCACGTGCTTTTGGCCATGTTCCTCCATTTTTCTCCACTTTTTCCGTGCCCTTACGCTTACTCCTCTTTAACACACCGTTATTCGTTTTTTTATGATAACTCTCGATAACAGAGTCCAATTCAGCAATTGCATCTTGCTCTTGTTCAAATGTATTTGGACTGGAATTTCGATGACGTTTCTTTTTATCATCGCGATCTTTGCTGTGTCTTCTACCACGAACAATATCAATTTTTTCACGAATATTTTCCCAAGCGTGACTTATACCACTTGGTTTATCACTACTAACTGACTTGGATACTTTGTAAACGCTCCTATCACCAAAATTCGATGCGATGTAACGTCTTTCATAATCGTCTGATGTTGCTTTCAACATCATTCGCTCCTGCTCCGTTTGTGAACAATTATTAACCATTTTTTGTTTCTCCGATGTGGCGAAACTCGTGTCCATTGCGTCAGAACTTGATGCAGATGGCAGTGCAATACCTTTTAATGTAGTAATAGTCAATACATCGACTACGGTATTATTCAAAATAGACATTGCCTCATGTGACGATGTTATGCCATCCATTGGTTTACTATTAATATTCAACACTCGATCACCAACAGCCAAATTTCCCTCCGTTGCAGCCAAACTTCCGGGCGATATTTTTGAAATGAAAATTCCAAGCTCAAGAGTTATTCCATGCGGCACAGAACTAACTGGTAATTGAGTTGTTCTCAAGGATTTTCTTGTAGATCTTCGTCTACGAACAGTTAATGATGCCGATCCCGCTGTGCAAGCTCTCAAAGTCTCTAAAATCATGCGAGTTGATACTGTGGAACAATCCACATTGTTAACACGTATTATACAGTCATTAAGTCTCAATTTTCCATCGGCAGCACTGCATGGTGTAATTTGTGCTACGTAAACACCATTGTCATTTGGATAATGCGGATCGTCACGACCCCCAACAAGAACAAAACCCAAATCTCTCTCTGTATCTTGACAAACTCGCCCAAGATCAATAAGAACTGTAATGACATCCCATTCCATAACATTACTTTCCTCACGGCCATATTGATTTGACCTCAGTGAATGATCACCTGACTCAATTTTCTCTTTAAGATCTTTCAATTGTTTTGATGCTTCATTTCGTTGTTTCTTTATATCATCTGAATCTTGCAATGCACCAGCCAGATCAGATATCGCACGATCTCTCTCTTTTCTTAATCGATCGCAGAGTGTTCGCATACTCTCGCGCTCCAAAACAATTTTATCACGTTCACTAAATGCCCAATCGCGTCGGCGCTTTGACACTTCAGCCTCCTGCAACGCTTCTTCCAATTCAATTTGAAGTGTATCAACAGATTTACGTAATTTATCCAATTCCAGATTTGCTTGATCCAAATTTTCCATTCGTTCTCTTTCACGTTTGGCATATTCACGTGTAATTGTTTCTCTTTCAGCATCTTTGCTTGAACTGTCACGCTCGCAATTGTATGAATGTAATTCCCAACGATTTTTATAATCACGACTCGAACCCTCTGAATAATCACCAAATTTCATTCGTAAATCATTACATTCCTTTATTGCCTGATCACGATCATGAAGCGCCGATGATATTTCACGTTTCAACGTTTCAATTTGATATGAAAGTGTTTTTTTCTGCAATGTGCCGCCGCCACCACCACCGGCAAAATATTTCTATTAATTTTTTTTAGTGTAGCCAATAATGGGGGGAGGGATTTCGTATACTTACCTCATCCACCAGTTGTTTATTTTGATTCTCCAAGTGTGTAATCTTTGCATATGCTTGACTTAAATCATCACCAAGTTTTTCCATTTCCTTGTGTACTGTATCGCGCTCGCCCATAATTAAACTGTATTCGTGCATTGCGGCATTTCTCTCCTCCGACAAACGTTTCATATCTTTGCTCGCTTTCATTCGCAATACCATGGCTTGATTCACCTCTTTCACCGCTTCTTCGTGCTGCTGTTGAAGTTTTGCCAATGCCTCCCGATACTCATTTCTCTCGCGCAATGCAGCGTCCCATTGTTTAATAGCTGATGTGCACTGTTGCTTCAAGCCATTTCTTTCTCTAAATGCACTGTTGCGCTCCTGAACAACGTCCTCATATTGCTTTTTTAATCTCACTGCTTCTTCCTGCGCCAACTCCAACTAAAATAAATCCAATTAATATTAAACATTTGATCATTACTACCAAATAAATATCAATTAAATTCCTTCACATTCTTCATTTAATTCTCTTTCACCTTATTAACAGCTGATGAATGCGATGAAATGAGATCATCGTATCGTTTTCTCAACGCATCATATTCATCCTTGATTGCCTCATATTTCCTCAATGCCGATAAATAATGTTGGTTCATTGCATCGTTATTGCCAGTATCAGCAACCAATACCTCTTGATTGTGGCATCGTAATTCTGAAACTTCTTTTTGCAATGCCTGTACTTCACGATCAAGACGTTGCTTGTCGTTTACCAAATCGCCATATTTACCACGAAGGGCTGAGCTCTCTTGTGACGTTGCTTCCAATTGATTCATCGCGGCAATATGTTGTCCACGGTAGTACTCCAATTCTTTCATAGTGTGCTCACACCTGTTTTCATATAAAATATGAAGAAAATAAATCATGTGATAATGGCGCGGTAATCGACCTTGTTCTTCTATAAACGTATTTATATTTTTATTTTTATTTTATTTTTTTTTTTTGTAATTATAAAACAATTTCCACGCTGCGATGAGCGTTTATTTGACTTGTTGCTATTTTTATAGTGCAAATCAATACTTGGCTGTACACACGAGGGTGGCATCAACAGCCCTTATCGTTGTATTGTTTAATATGTGAATAACGTGACATAGTTACGTACGTAAACGCGGCGTTGAAAATTAATTTATTATATTGATAAATGGTCGAGGGATAAAAAAAAAAGAGAGATCGAGAAGCAGGTCAGGAGATTTAATCAATATGTCCAATGAAACCACAGTTGAATGTAAATACAATCAAATGATAAAAAGCCATAACTGATTTGGTATCTAGAATTAGGTAGGAAATACAAATGAAAACAAACCGTCTAATGGTATCGGTGTGCTTATGTCTAAGGAGCTGAAGTTGGTGCATGGCTTGATCGCATTGTGCTTGCAAACCATCGTAATCACTACGACATTCAGGACCTCCCACTGGACTTCCAACACTGCCGTAGCCGCCGCTATCTCTCTCTGCATGCCGCCACATAACGTGCAAGACAAATGGTTTGAAAAAAAAAAAAAAAAATAGAAAACGCTGATAAAGTAATTATGTATGTAATAAAATTACAACAATAAATATGTACACAATTTATTTGAATATTGATGATGCATGCAAATTTTACTGTTTGGATTGAATATTGGATGATAGTACTATAAAATAAATGCAACAAATAACATAATTGTCAAGTGGATCAACCGGATGCAAAATTAATTCAAACGTGGGGGATTTGTTTCTATAAATTTTGATTTATCAGGTAGATGTAAGATCTTACCGACGTTGTGTGCCCCATCTGCAAAAAGGAAAAGAAGTTACAAGCTTGATGGCAAAAAGCTCTTTTTTTTTTTTTTGTAATTGATTTCTCTAATTGTTTTCACGCAACAATGACAGAATAATTATGTCGTCAAACAAAATCAATATCAAATGAATGGGCAGACCTCAATTAAAACAATTGGTTGCACAAAAGATAAATATAAACGAGTTGAAAAAGTCTTTTAAAACATGACTGTACATTAATATTGAGCAAAAGAATGGATCTTTTTACATGTAGCTTTCACTTATAAAAGAAATTTCTTTCAGTTACACATGGCATAGCAGCATTGTTTGTGTCTTTGTAACATAAATAACACGGCTAATTAATATTTAATATTATTGTATTTAAGGAATAGGATGAAGGTGAGAGAGGAAGAGAGGAGTGAAAGAAAGTGATGAGCAATTAGAATGTAATTAGAAGATAATATTTGACTTACCGCTACTACCAGCACTGTCCAATGAAGATGCACCAGAAGCCATGGCCCCTCTGTGTTTCTCTCCCTCAAATCACTCTTGTATCTCAACTTCTAGCACGTGCACTTGTCCATCGATTTGTGCGCTAGATATTCCCTGCAAATTAACCAACGCACTGTATATTTCACGGTAGAATGATCCCTTTGTAGTGGCACCCGACCAACAACCAAGACACAATCCTCGCGATGACATTTCTCAATCCAATTAATTGAACGTGACGACGGCGGGAAAACATCAATCAACAATTACAATTCCAAAATATTTTACAAACAATAATTATTTAGACAATTGCTGTTTATATATATTTAATTATCGATGATGATGATGATGATGATGATAATAATGAGTAACAAATTATAAGTTGGTTATTGCACAGGTCATCCTCTTTCATACCAGGTAACAATTTTCTTCGTGTGCCTTTCCTCTCTCTCGCGCTCTCGTGTTTCTCATCACACACACACATGCACATACACGTCAGGGCATCGATGCAGCTCGTAAAGAAATCCGTGGACTTATGTTTTTTGAACGGACATAGAGTTTGGTTTTACGTTCGCCCTGATGATGTGTCCACGGGTGGATGTATAAATTCTGTAAAATATTTCATTAAAGCTATTTAACACACCAATAATTCCTATTTATTTCAACAATTATTATGACATTATAAGTGCTATTACGAATTATATTCATGTAATATTGTTCAATAAATAATGTTAAAACATTTTATTCATGGATGGTATACCCGGAACAAAAAAAAACACACACGAGTTCCTTGAAAGATTTTGTAGCATTGATTCATCACTGATGTATCTCTTTACAGGGTCTGGTGAAATGTCATTGCGACGCTGATAATTGTCTCATTATCTTAACCTCTATTTTACTATTGTCACCATGACAATTATTTACATGTCATCTCACCTGTAACATCAAGTGGCTTGACAATTAGCCATTTTTCATTCGACACTATAATAGGACGATTATACGCACACGACGAATCAGTAACTCACACATCTCGATTCACACCAAGTCAGTAATAAACATTTACTGCACAGCACACCACATTCAGAGCCACATAGCTATCATAAGAGAATATATAGTTTAATCTGTTGCCACCTGAAGCGCGTGCTGTTCAAAAGTAGGTGGCGCTTTCAATAGCGGGCAATGTTTGAATATTTAAATAAAGTGAAATCACTCTTATGAATTATTATACGACAATGCATTTTTTCGTAACAATCACTGTAATTATTCAAGTACTATCATTTGGATACATTTTTTTATTCACAAATATATTGATAGATAGATTTTGTTGAATGAATGGATAGGAGAAACAATCGGGAAATTTGATTATTTCAACGGTAAATATATTATTTTGTATTTAGATGATCAGTGTATGGTTGAGCCGTATCAAGCAAGTTTCAGGTTATGTTTGTATTTATAAATTTACTGTTTATAATTATAATATGGCTGAAGTATGTTGAAGAAATGCACAATACATGTATTACAATTGTCGTCGTTATATTTGCATATGTGTTGTGATAGTTCTCGACACTCTACACATTTAACAAAAAAAATGTTTGTTAACATAATGTAATTTCTAAAGACAAAGGAAAATTTTTTTTAATTATTTCCGTGTCTCTGTACATAATTCTTGTAATTTTGTTGCTGGTAATGATGACCTACAGTATGAATTGATGTCTATAGAAGACGTATCCAGTATATATTTATAACAAATATATTTATACGTGTATGCTCATAGTGACATCACCGCTTATTACAACATAGCCAGTAATAATTTATTGAGCTCTTCACTGTCGGATTTATTTATTAAGAGGCTTCATAATATTCAAGGGACTTTAACCAGCAGCAAAATCATACAATTTGCCAGAGTGAATGATGGTTGAAAATTATCCCGTGATGACCAACTGTAAAGCAAATTATTTACTCTGCATATTGTAACTCTTGGAATCAATTATTATAAAGAAAGTCCACAAGTTACTCTTGTTTCTGAAAATATTTACGAAAAAGGAGGATCAATTGTGGAAGTAACGATTGTATTTACTTTATTTTGTGGGACGAGATGGACTAAACTGCAATTGTTTTATAACACCTCATTATTGTAACAAAAAGTATTCGACTATTCGTTAATAATAAGTTTATAAAATTACCAAATGGGTTTGAATGCGCAGAGATGATTGCATATATTACAATGCGAATGGGGAAGACGATGGATAACACATAATTGGAATTTACGTGAGTGAATGTTGAGAGATTAATGTAAAACCTTTGTAACTCAACATCTTTAACTATTGATCTATTTGTTTCACTGGATGAAACGCCTGGTAGCAGTTATAAAAGTGGCTTTGTAATTGCATGGTACAGCAATTTTTTGTCATTCTGCCGAATAATAATACTATTTTTATGTCAGGTTTAGGGTTTGCAATAATCTTATAAAAATCTCAAACACTTTTACCGCAATTTATGTACATTGAAAAGTCGCTTGACATCTCAAATATAATATCTTATAATTATATGTATACAAAACAATTCTATCGGTAAACAATTAAAGGCGATCGGTAAAGTGATCAATGAATCAATCAATAAATCGATCAATCAATCAATGACAACGTGAGTGAATATTCGTCTTGCAAATGTGTATAGAAAAAGCTTTAATATAATTCATCTGAATATTTACCCACGTATCAATTTATGTTCTGAAAATTGTCATACATATTTTTGTTTGAACACATTTAATTTCATTCGCGTGTTTGATAATACGATTCTGAAATATGTGTCTACTTTGACCATCGAATTGAAAATTAATAAAAAAAAAATGCAACAAAAGTGTATACAGTACAGTATACGCGTTTTACTTTTGATAATAATTGCAATCGGCAATCTTCCACTTCGATTATTTCAGTCGAGAATGTTTAGTTTGCTGTTTGTTTTCCTCAGCTGTGCTCGCCACGGAATAATCGGTGCATCGTCATCAGAATCGTTATTATTTTGCGATACTGTTATATTTGTTTCTTCATTTTCAATTTTTTCATCGGCTTGATGGGGCGACTTTGCCATTATTGGAGATGTTACTCTCTTTTGAATTGGATTTAAATCCATTTTGGATGCTAGTGGTAGTGTAGGTGGTGCAATAGGCGCTGATGGTAGAACTGACACGACTCTAAAGATACGCGAATAAATTTGTAATTATTATTGATGAATTGTATGAAATATGTGGAAAATATCGATAATTATTTTTCTATATACTTTTTTTCTTCAGTATCTTTCTTAGCTAACAGTTGTCTTTTCCATGGTGGAATAGCTTTCTGGCGTTTCTCTTCATTTTCCCGTGCTATTTGCTCTTCCAACTCTTTTTTCGCACGGTCCGCAGCTTTTCTCGCTAACATTTGGCGCTTCCAAATTGGTATCACGTTACCCGCGCCATCTTTCTCTGGGATCTTCAATGTCAAATAAATATTAAAATAATAGGGAGTGCTGATAGTAGATAAATTCAGATAATATTATTAGTATACCTGATCGACAAATGCTGAGACACTGAATGCTTTTGTGATTTCAGATATTACAGTTTGCTCCTGTGTCTTCTCAACTTTTGCCATTTCAACTTTAAGCTTTTTAATTCCCGGAATATCCTTTGTTTTCTTCAACTCGGCAATAAGATCTGTCTTTTGAATGATAAATGGCTCAGATACTGCAATAATATAATAATCAATATAATTTTTTACAAATTACGAAATTAATAATGAAAATGAATGAATAAATACCATTTGTCATTGAAACACTTCGTGGCGGTGGAGCAGAGAATGTTTTTGCTGCATTCATCTTAATATTAGTCCGACGTAATTGAACACTAGTTAAATCCTGAATACTAATTGTAGCGAGGGGTTGTGGTGTTTTAGTCGTGTCGGGTTCGTGATTTGATGTTGATGTCGCAGGTGAGTTTCCAGCTGTTGAATTCGTTGTATTCTTGGCATGAAGAGGTGGCGGTAAGGGCGGTGGAGGCGGTCCAGACAATAAAACTTTTGGTTGTTCAGATGTATTCGTATGCTGCTGCGCCTCGTCCTCCTCATCCAAGTCTGATCTTCCCTGACAATCCAAATTATCCACCGATCTGCGGTATAGCAATAGCACGATTTCACATTACAACCATCACATTAAATTGCACCTGTACGTGTCTGTTAATGCTGCACTAACGGTTTCATCAACAGTATGAGACACGAGATAAAAGGACACTGGTCAGAATGCGAAGTATGGAAGCAACATAAAGAAAAAAAAAAATAAAGAAAAGAGGAGGAAGCAAGTATGGGGATAAGGAAAAGTTACTGACCTCGCTTTAGAAAGACTGTTCTTGTTGGATGCTTTGCAGATGCTCTTCAAATACTCAGACGGTTTTAATAATGTCTCAGAGTCTGCTGCATTCGTGAATTTCGGTGGTATAAATGGCAACACCATATGCTTATTTACCAGGTGTGACACCTGGCTTGCTTTGGTGTCTTCAGTATCCGTTGATGAACTGACGAATGCTACGACCACTTCCGCTTGTGGCTGCTGTGGTGGCTCGCAGGATACATCGGACTTGTTGGCCGCTGTTCCGCAACATAAAAGAGGTTACATATAAAAGTGGGAGAATCATCATTAGGATATATCACACGATCATGCTTGTGAGCCAACGGTCATTTATATATTTATATATACATATATATTTTATATGTATATTAACGGAGAAAAAATGTATGCACGTATGTGTATGGTTTTAGAATGATGGTGTGCAAGTGAAATCTAGGTAAGTATATTATATGGCCGCGTGAGCACCATGGTCTAGTAATGACTGCATCCATAATCGCGCGTTAACAGCCCAATTAAAAAGAGACCTATACCCAAACCGGTATATGTGATCGTTACATTGTTGCGCCCAATTAAGGTATGTTAACGTTGTTTATTTTATTGAACCGCTCATTATCAAATATTTTATTTATTTTTTCATGTCCATGTGTTAATGCATATCCGGTTTGACATATATTTCATCTAATCTCTCCTTACGCTCGACTGTTTGAATATATATTAGTATATGTGTAAATTCCCCGAAAAACTAGAAAACCAGTCTTTAAATGTTGCATCGATATTACAGCCTGTTACTCACTATCACCAAGTTTATATTTCATATACAGGCTTTTACCCCATTTCGAAATTTCATGATAAATACAAAAGTAAGAAATTTAAATCTGGAGAATACTTACATGATGATGTACTTCCACTCTCACTCTTGGTGTCTTTTGCATCTTTTTTTTCCGTTATGTCAATGATTTTTGGTGATCCAGGAATTTCGTCATTGTCTGGTGGTGGCGGTGGCGGTGGTGGTGGTGGTGGTTTTACGATGCTAAATAAAAGCAGGAAGTATGAAATATTTTTTATATCATTGTGATCTAGATTATTTTATTTTTTTTCTATTCCAGTCTTTTTAATTTTTATTTTATTCAAGTAAGTATGTACAAGACTATAATAATTTTCTTGAGAACTGGATTAGACAAGTGATACCTTTTGCTATCGATGTCACCATTAATTCGCAATCGTTCAATAATTCTTCTTTCTATATATATACTCGTATATATATATATATATATATATATAAATAGTCACCGATTTCCGATCGATATACGTGACACACTTACCTAGGACCGTTGATCGGTGATTTCGAATCCTTTTCACCTTCAATTGGTGTCGTGCTTTTCCTCTCTACAATAAATAATATTCAAACTCTTACTTTAACAACATTTGAATCATTTTTAAACAATTGCAATGAACAATCATATCTTACCGTGCAATTCCGATGATTTTGGACTTTTTGAAACTGGTTCATTTGTGCTCTTTCGTGATAGCGATGGTGTCGATGTTGTTGATGAATAACAGGGAATTTCACTGCTCAAATGAGATGAGTCACTGCCACTACTCGACCTACTAAATCGCCTCCCAAATATTTGTGATCGGCTTCAAAACGAAATTATTTCTAATGTTAGCAATTCAACAAAGGTGAAGAAATATACTTTATCAAATATACCATAATATACAAGTGATGAAGGAAATCGTAAAAATTAAAACACGTGAAAAAAAAAAATATTTATTACCTGCTTTCAGATGCGTCATCATCAAGCTTCTTATGACCCACTGATTTAACGCTCTCTGTCTCATCCGGTCTGATACAGATCTGCTCGTACGCGTGCTCCGTATCCTTCATTACATCGGATCTAATTGAGTTGCCATTGCTCACTGGTGTGTAACTACCATTATTGATATGAACATCCACTTTCACTAGAATGAGACAGTAAAAAAAATATAAATCAACAAATTATTTGCCGTTACTGTCATCTTGATTGATTTTTTTTTTTTGCAGAAACCTCTTCAAAATAAAGAATAAAATAATAAATAAAATACGTGGACTCATTGGCATATGTTTGAATAATTGCCAACGTGTATGTATAAAAATGCTCTTCAGTATGTAGAAAAAAAAATGGAAAAAATATCGGGAAAGGAAAGAAGAGAGAGGAGAGCGAGAGAGAAAGAAATGTGTAATTTATTTCATAAAGATCCTCCATGTCATGCTCTTTTTCGCATCGTTGTACAGCATAAGCGTGCGCGACTGACGTGTTTTATAACGGCGTAACGGGTTTGTATATAAAGGGGAAGAAGATCTACATATACACACATATGATATACTCATTGCATGAAAGCTCTTTAACCCGATTCCCGCGAACTCACAAGATCATTCACTCAACATTTTTCTCTCACTTTATATTTATTTTTTCACCTATGAATTAATAAACGTTTATTTTATATAAAGTGCACGTTGAATAATCTGTCAACTCGTGCTTTGTATTATTTATTAAAAGTACATTATCATAAAAAATGTAATGACGAGTAAAACCAAAATTTACATACCATGAAGTCGTTCCATTGATAACGATTGATAATAAAGAATTCCGTTATTATCATTTATCTTTTCTCTATATCAACAGTAAATTTCCTTTTTTCATTCTGTTTCTTTTATGAAAATTAAATATGAATGCATTGGCACGTACGTAACAAAAGACAATACAACGATTTATAGCTGATATACAAAAACACAAGTGAACAGAATACAATTGGCGATGTCGCATTAAACGGACTGGGTCGCTGATTGACGTAAAAAAAAGCATTGTACAATCTCCACGATTAGATACGTGTATGGATAAACATATACGATTCTACAAATCCGAATATATATATTTGTATATATTCAAGCTTGAAATAGTCCACAAGTTGTATAGATAAACGCTTGATACAGAGATAAATTTAATCTCTGTACTTCTAAATTATTTGGAAATTGTGTAAAATGCGACGAAGAAAACAAAAAAAAAGAGGAAATAAATGACAAGAAATAAAATAGAAAAATTAGAGAGAAAATATTATTATAACCATGTAGGTATAGAATCATTAATCCAGAGCATCAAGGTCGATAATTTTTAGATATCAATGAAATCAATGGATACGGTGAAATTTGAAATTTAATTTAATTTTATACAACTGTATATATGTATTGCATTTATCACTGTGATAATGTGTGTGCTTATAGACTCGATAGAAGTATGTTCTTATGGTGACACGCGTACTTGTTCGACTTTGTTACATGATCGATCGCTATATGTATGGACATGCAATAGGATAATTGGCAATGGCAGAAAGCCATTGAGGTCGTTCTCAACTCAAGACATTTTGCGACGACGATTATTGAAACGAGAGACTACTGACTGCTGCTATAAATTATAAACTATAAACATTATCATGATGTTTATGTGGAGCGTGTCACACTTACCAGTTAAAGTATCGTCCTTCTTCTCAATACCATTTCGTTCACTGTTTTTAGGCTTGTCAATATTATCGCAAAATAGGCGAGTGATCCTTGTGTAAACTAAATCATGAGGACTGTGAAGGTAGAACGATTCATTAGTGTCTTTGGGCTCTTGGGACTCGGATATAAATGGACTCATAGGATTTATGTAAATTCCATCACGAGGCCGCGTACCCGGTGGATGTAAATAAAATGGTTCATGAAACATTCCGTTGCAACTCCGTACAGTACACTGAAAATAAATGACAAATTATATTTATATTAATATCATAAAAGTAATAAATAGACACGTATCAATACAATAATTTATTATGAGCTTATTCATTATTTTTATTATCAAAGTTATATTATTAGTCGTTGATTTATTGATTATTTTTGTCGTATACATTTTGTAAATATATAAATGAGATAGCAATTTATTTATTTATTTATTTTCATTTTTTGATATTTTATGATATAGTTCTTTCACTGAATTATTTTTCAATTGACGCGGTGATTGGCGGTGCATAACGGACTCTCGCAAACGATTATACCTAAACTATTCATATTTATATACATACGTCGAATTGCTATATACCATCTCTTATTCTCCTCTGACTCGATAATTAATTCCTACATGCTACAATTATATACAAATATCTATATGTATAAAAGAAAAAAATAATATAGAGATATGCACGTGAGCGCGAACTCGTGGAGGAAAGTTATTCGTTTGGATCGCGCGATCTGAATGATTATAATCGCCAGCGTTAAACTGGTGAATGAATGTTTTTCCTTGTATATACATGTACATATAAGTGAAAATGAAAATTGAAAGTGAATCTCGTTAATTTTATCTTTCCAATAGATATCAACTCTTTTTTTCTTCTTCTTTCATGATAGATAGCATTTATATATTTATACTTATTATATTTTTAATATAATTTGTATATTTACCTTGTCAACAGGATTTGTAGTACAGCTGCAAGTTGTCGCTTCGCTTATGTTCTCCGAGTAATCTGATCCTAAATGATCCCGGGCCATTTTTGTCGTAACATTTCATTCCACCTTTCCCTATAACACAATGAACAGAAAGAAAATATAAAAGTAAAATATATAATATGCGATTTGTAAAGAATTGTAATGACACTTTCGTTGAACTGTTGACATTCATTATGAATTGTATATGGTAAAGTGAACTTTATAAAAACTCATTGCATTTTTATTTACTTAAAATTATCGCACTTTAATTGTATTGCGCAGTCATATAAGTTTCTATATATATACTCATTTAGAAACGGAAATGTCATTTTTATTGTCTACTTTACTGTAAACTGTAATACATTGGACAATTGGATGTACATAAATAATGTCCCGCATTCACTTTCAATTGACGATGCAAAAATAATATATATATATATATATATAGGTAATTGTGTTTATATAATTGAAATTAAATTGTATATAATGAAAGATCATGATGAAATAATAATATACATACGTGCAATAGAAAAGGAATATGAAAGGTGTGAAATAAAGATTTATTTCGCCAATTTGAATGTATGCGATTTAAAAAGTGATTCAATCGTTCTAGAGACTTCTGAAACGTTCAGCTTTCTACCCTTTACTTTATATTGTATAAAATATATATATATATATATATGAACGTCAATAACAAATTTTATATAACAACCAACAAATTGTGAATATAATAGATAGCAATGGGTCTATCGAAGAAATACAATTAAATTGATTATTATTATGTGACTATTAATATATAATTCATTTCTGTATAAGAAGCTAATCATATTTTATTGAGTAATTTATCAAATTAAATTATATCAAGTTATTTGAATATCAAATATTTTTATGAAACGATGTTGCACTCCCTTATTCCTGACGATGAACCAACATTACATTGAATATAATATACAAATATTAAATATATATTTGAAGTATTATATTAGATATAGAATAGTAGAAATTGGAGGTTAGTTTACAATATTTTATTGGTGAAACTCCTCTTTCTCTTTATTTCTTCTGTATACTGACCAAACATGTCACAGTACCCTACATGGAGGATGACGAAAGTCTTGAGGGATCGTTGGAAAAAAAAATCGGACTAAAATCTTTCACTAAATGCGCGAAAGTGGATTTTAATCGTGTAGTTAATTCGATCTTTTTCATTTTATTTTGTCAGAAGAGAAATCTAATCACCTTATGATTAGGATATCTGTTCAAATTCATGATTATGTTAGCTTCAAAATTACTAGAAAAAAAATATTGGATGAATGTAATGTAACATAATAAAAATTCAATGAGAAATATGTTGAAATCGTACACCTATTAAACTATACAGTACCCAAATACTTACTTGAGTTCATAAGCATTGAAATTGATATTATGTCAATAGCATAGGCATGTAACTTTAATTTGCTATTTTCGTATTCATAATCCGTGAAGGTTAATTCACAAATTTTCATTATTACTCTACCGAATGAAACGATAAATAAATTAATCTATTATTTATACCTATAATTGCACGTACACCTAAATTCCATCATACTCTCTATCTTCACGTCCGTATCTTATATTTATCATTGCCAAAGTTGTCGCGCATAAATAGCTATACATGAATTTATTCATAAATTTATTATACACAAGTGCTAAAAAAAAAAAACTTTCATTCTTATAAAGAATATATCTTGTTATAATATTTGAAAAGTTGTGAAAGTTGTCTTCACTTGTATTTCATGAAAAAGCGACGTGACACATCTTCATCTTTTTAAATCAATGATCCATTTATATGTATATATATATATGTATATATACACATAAGTGAATATTTATTTTTCATTTGGGAGTTACTTTCTGCGATTGATTTGATATTTTATCATGAACATATGTATATACATATACGTAAGGCTATTATGTATTCACCTAAATGCTGCTTCTTCCCATTATATTCCCCTGATATCTTTCGATACGGTCACACTGTTATGTAGGTGAAGGTCATGAAGGAAATACAGTGAATTTCCATATATACTGCCGAACACGTATACATTATCTTATTTTTTGTATCTCAAATAAAATCAGTGGAGTTGAAATGCGCTTTATCTATTTATTTTTCTTTCAGTTGTTCATTTACTCACTCAATTATTTACTCACTATAAACACTATCTGCAAGCATGCATGCATGTTTTCACCAGCGTGAATGGACTCCGGATGTCGTCAACATTTCCACAGAAACGACGAATTAGTAAGACGCGCCTATTTAAAGCTGACTTTCTTTGCATCTAACACATAAACAATTTGACGTGCACTCATTTATTGTATCCAAGTATATAATTATACATTTCGAATAAAAAATAATTGGATAATGTTAATATTATGGTGAACTACAAGTAGCCATCAGGCAAAATTTAATATTTGTTGTATTCAATTGCTCTCATTAAATTAATTTGACTTTTTATTTCGAATATTTCTATAGGTATAATAAATTTATATAGTTAAAAACATAATTTGTAAGTAAATTCCAAATATGTTTTTCAATTGCGTGTGAGATTCTTGATAAATATCATGTTAATAAGGATGATGATTTAGATAGTATGATGAGATGAAATAGGTATAAGAGAAATTATTATTAAAGTTTGTTGTTTATGGCGAAAAGAGAGAATACGATGAATTAAAAGTAACAATTATTTTTTCGTATTTATTTCGTTTTTTTCCAGTACCCTCAACACATGTAAAAATATTCTGAATCAAGTATTAAATATTCCGCTGTTAAATGTTCTAAAAACAAGTGAAATTTCACGAATATTACTTATTTTATACTTATTATTTATGGTGTGACATTTATTGTCAGCAAATTATATACTGAGAGAGCGAAGCGAAATAAAATTAAATTAGTGACATAGAGAGAGAAGTCTCAAGTTATACGTGTATGTATATTTATATATATAAAATGTTTAAAATAACGCTACGTCATCATCGACAGTCTCAATATTGTTGAAATTCTCACGCACGACCCTCGCGAATTATCGCAAAACCGTGAAAGGCAAAAAAAGGTTTTCCTGCGGGGCGTTATGTACAATTTCTCCCATGATTCTTCTGATAAATGGAACGGAAAAAGGTAAATACACATTGAAACATTAATCTATATATATATATATATATAAATATAATAATAAATATTATTTTTAATCAACTTTGATATAAAACAACATTTACCTGACTTTCTTCTATCTACTGTCACTAAATACTTATTGACGCATTAAATTTTACTTCATATATCACTGAATTTTACTGATATTCGTATCATCAATCCGTCAACACATTTTCCCTCTCATTTTCACTGCAATAACACCAACATATTGAAAAAAAAAAAAAATATTGCTAGCACAATTACAAATGACATTTCAATAATGTCAATACATATTTTAATTATATTAATTTACAGGTTCTCAAAGTTTGCAGGAAGACACGTGTACCGTCATCATATGATGTGAGCTATGCCAATAACCTACTTCCGGATCATGAAAGAGAGAAGTCTGAGTATAGGAGAAGACTCTCGAAAAGTTACATAGCATGCGTATATGCATTTGTCTACCTTCGTTATTTCTATATACCTGTATCCCAGTTTCCGTCTTCCTTGACTAGGCAAATAAAATTGAAGAAAAGAGTGTTCGTGCCACTTTTACCTTGTATGCACTTGTGAATACCTACACACATTTATATATAAGATGAAACTTTTGTGTATGCACGTTAGTCAATATGGTGGCTTGGTATAATTAATTAAAATTAATTGAAAAATAAATATTTACAATTTATCAATGAAAATAAATTTTTATATGTTGAGGTAAATTAATTTATCTTATGAATATACAATAGTTTGTATATTAAATTTACACGTATATTTTATATGTATTATTTACCGCAAAAACGATAATATGAAAGAGAGTGAGAGAGAGGGAGGGAGATATGCGTTTGTAACGGTGGTGGTTGAGGAGTAACGGAGCGAGATGTATATTATTTCTTCATGCATCACTAAAATAATATGTTGATATGAATTTATATCTATTGAGCATGATTAAACATTTTTCCCTGACAGACTAAAAGAAATTTCCAATAATTATAAAAACTAAATAATTAAAGATACAACACAGAATAACATTTATATAAAAATGATATAAATACCTTGGAATTATTCCACGAGATATCTCCAAATAATTTTACATAAAGGAGTAACGAAAAAAAAAGAAAAAAAAAGAAAACAAAAACCAGAACCAAATCCAAATTGTCTTGATAAAATCCTGAATTTGACCTGGGGACCCAATTCACGCTCAAGGTTTTCACATTGGTTGACGTAAACCGGATTCACACGCGAGTTAACACTCAATTCTGTGCCGCACAATATGTGGGCCGCTAATTAATTATATTAAATAATATCTATCTAAATATTTCACATTGATTTTCGTCGATTGAATTGTCATTATTGTCGTATGTTACGGTATCACATAAACATTGAATATACCATAACGACCACTGGTCAACTAAACAATGATGATGAAGATGTTGATGTTGATAACGATAATGACGAAGATACCGGTGTGTAAAATGATACCAAACAGTCTCCCGGACAACGAACTCACAAGTGGTATAAGAGAAGAGTTTGAGAGGCGGTAGACCGGGACTCTCTCGTGTATGTGTTCTCTGTTCACCTGGTCGATTCTACCAACTGGTGAGTGCTGTTGAGCTGGTGGCCACGGGATTAAACCTCATGCCTCGCTGCCTTACTCCATCGTCTTTCTCCTTCTCACTGCATATTATTGTTTTTCTCGCTCTTTCTTTTTCTCTCCCACTCGACAACTCTGGCGTGTATACATGCACACAGCTTTTACCTGCGATGATGGTGCCACTGGTTAGGTGTATATTCTTTCATACACATCAGTGTTATATTCATACGGCTGCACTTGCACGGATATCCGTGCCGACCGGATAGCATATTATCACATGATAGAAATGAGCGAGATAGAGAGAAAGAGAGAGAGAGAGAGAGAGGTGTTGGAATATATCGAACGCGGATGTCCGCATATATTGAGTGACAGAAATCATATCATCTATATATTTAACATTTATTTTTATTTCCCATTATTTCTCATTTGTTGTTGCAATAGTTTTTTGTATAGATGTGAATGCGTCAGGTTTCTATGCCTGTTCATTTTTATTCAGTGGCAACAAGTATTTTCGCATAATCAATACATTAAACGCTACAATGAACACGTAGATAAGGCCAAATAATTTTATAGAGACAAGTTATAGTGATAATAAAGTAATTATTAAAATTGTATATACGAACTGGAGTTTAAATTAATTTATGCTTTATTATTTTATTTTAGATGTAAATTTATGAGTTAGAATGCCTTCACGAAAAGTGGATGACATATTGATATTAAAAATGCCAACAAGAAAAATAATAAATTATTCATTTAGAACGATATGGTGGTTAATCCAGTATAAGAGTAAAGGGGAGAATTCAAAAAATCTCTTTTTCATATCCATGTATATATACTGACATATCCTGACACTTCAATTTAATTATATGAATTGATAAAATTGTTTTTTTCTTTTAATAGCTATGATTACAATTAAGTTTCATGACGTGTCGACACGTGCAAGTAATTGCGACGCAAAGACTTGTTTAAACTTTAATTAATTCACAAATCGATCAAAAAAATTAATTCCTTGATTGCATAATTGTATAATAAATTATAATAAACTCTCAACAATATTTTTCACTTAAACTATACTTCAATCCTATGGTATCTCGAGAATTTCAGTTTAAATAACGATTATACTTACTGGGAAAGTATCTTACAAACGATCAAAAATATATATATATATAAATACTGCTTTTTTCTAATCGAACGAACAGATATAATCGGATGATCATTGTGAATCGTAGCAGTGGCGGAATCTCAACTGGTGTAGCATCATTGACTTTCACTCAATTTGGGCAGAGAAATCCCGTTATCACCACACATACATACATGCATATATATATATACATTTATAATAATTTTCTCGATAAAAATGAGTGGACTGGTGTCATTGTGCATGTGGGTTCTTTTCCTTTCTCTTCGGCTTCGTTGCTAATATTCCAAAATTAATATTCTCCCTGTGAGATATTTTCCACTGATACAAGAGTTATCGTGGGGGCTTGTCAAACATGGAAATAAATAATCTTAATTGAATAATTTAAACCCACGGACTCGTATGGCTATCAGTAGGTAATTATTTATTTTTATGTATATACAATATTGATATATTTATATGCATATACATATATATATTGAGACGCGCCTACCAATATCGAAGAGCCGATTGGTTGATATTGTCGCGAGTCGTAAACACGTTTTGCATAATTAATTGTTGACGAGACTCTGTTGTAAGGTCGACCGGTGATTTTCTATAAAATCTCATGACAACCACAAATTTCATCAGTAATCTTCTAGCAGTAAGAAGCCTATCTGCCTTTTCAATATGAGAGATCAGCTACAGGTGTGTGGTTCGATAATAAACCATTATATTTCTGTAGAATAATTCAATGCAATAATTTTGCAGTTTGATGATGAAAACAAAATAAATAAAATTATCCTTATTGCTTCTGCAATATTTAAATTATTTAAATAAATATTCCAGTATCTCAGGGGGTTTGGTAATGAGTTTACCAGTGAAGATTCTCGCTGTCCCGGTGCACTCCCAGTTGGTCAAAATAACCCTCAGAAATGTACTTATGGTCTGTACGCTGAGCAACTGTCCGGCACGGCATTTACTGGTGAGTAAATTACCAGTTTACAACGATAATTGAACATTTGCATGGTATTCTGCGCACTCTCTCTTGCATTCTTCTGTTTATTCGTAAGCCCCAGTGCACCAGAAAAAAAAATTGTATTGTTATCAAGAACCATAATACAATGAATGAAGATTCTATTAGTTATTTCATTTACACAGCACCACGTAGCGAAAATTTAAGAAGTTGGTTTTATCGTATCAAACCTTCAGTATGTCATCAACCTTACGAGCTTGTTAAAAAGAATGTTGATGTCACACACGAATGGAAAATACCAGATCCTAATCCGGTTAGTCAATGAGAATATATTTAGAATTTAGAAATTAATTCTTAGTGTAAACCATACATTTATGGAAAAATCAAATTCTCAATGTAATAATAATGAAAAAAAAAAAAAATGTTGATTTATAAAGTGCCATTGAGGTTCATTGTATTGTCCTACTTGGTTGCTATGAAGAAAGATCATCAGTGGAATAATTGAAGTGGTAAATACTTTAATTGCAGTTGCGCTGGAGTGCTTTCGTGACGCCAACTCGACAAGAACCACCAGTTGACTTTGTTGAAGGACTTCACACAATTTGTGGTGCTGGCAATTCTAATATTCGTCATGGAGTTGCTATTCATGTTTATATGTGTAATGCTTCCATGAGAGATACTGCGTTCTACAATGCTGATGGTGACTTTCTTATCGGTGAGAAAATTTCTTTATATCTGTAATTGTTACATTTATTCACTTCCTATTTTCTTCAAGTAATAATAAATAATAAATATTTTATTTTATATTTACCAGTGCCGCAATTGGGGATTTTACTTATCACTACAGAATTTGGAAAAATTCAATGCGAACCCAATGAAATTTGCGTAATTCAGCAGGGTATGAAATTCTCAGTGAATGTTTTCGGACCATCTAGAGGATACATATTAGAAGTATTTGATAATCATTTCGAGCTGCCAAACCTTGGGCCTATAGGTTGAAAAAAATAATCGAATAAAATTGAAATGGTTTAATGTTTGGTTACATAAATAAACTATGTTTACATTACAGGTGCAAATGGATTGGCAGCACCAAGAGACTTTTTAACACCTGTTGCGTGGTATGAAGATCGCGAGGCAGATTTTAATATTTATACAAAGTATGGTGGTAAACTTTTCATTTCCAAACAGAGTCACAGTCCATTCGATGTTGTTGCCTGGCATGGAAATTACGTGCCTTATAAATACGACTTAAATCGCTTCATGGTCATTAATTCGGTTTCATTTGACCATTGCGTAAGTACATTATTTCCAAAAATTATTCAAAACTTTATAAAATAAATTTGAACTTTGTTTAGGACCCATCAATTTTTACCGTATTAACTTGTCCGTCATTGAAACTCGGTACAGCAATTGCTGATTTTGTCATCTTTCCTCCACGATGGTCCGTGCAAGAAAAAACATTCCGTCCACCGTACTATCACAGTAAGTCTGTTATATAGAAAGTGTGTTAATCGTTATTTCGACAACTGAGATTACTGCAATAAATGAGTTGGGGTGGAGCAATAATAAATTATCTTGGTGCCACACGATTGAACATTAATTCAAAACAGTACTCCCAACACTTTTATATACATGTGTATAAGCAGGATCGTATAATCATTGATATGTAAGCATGGAAATATATAAACTTTGTTTCTTTTTTATTCAACTACCCACATTAAAAGTGCGCGAAACGGTTGAGTGGTTATGTTCGTGTCTTCGTTACGGTAGAATGCCACTGAGAATGACCGGCGGTTTGAATCAAGGAGAAAACACACGGAATCCTCAATGTTACATCCCTGATTCATGGGAATGTCAATCATCCTCGATGGAGATACCATAGTTTTATTGTCCATTCTCCACTTTTGATATGCGGTGTGCACGTTTTCCCTTTTCTCTATTGTCACGCCCAGTGACGAGAAAATCGGATAGCTTGTGTATATTTTTTTTGTCCTCTCGTTCATTATTTAAAATAGTAACGAGATATTTAATAAATGTAATTGTGTGTTTTATGTTTACAGGAAATTGTATGAGTGAATTTATGGGATTGATTAAGGGCCGCTATGAAGCTAAAGAGGATGGATTTCAGCCGGGTGGTGCATCGTTACATTCAATGATGACTCCACATGGACCTGACCGCAAATGCTTTGATGTCGCTAGTCAAGTTGAATTAAAACCTGAAAGAATTGCCGATGGCACATTGGCATTTATGTTTGAAACTTCGCTGTGTATGAATTTAACAACTTGGGCAATTGAAAGCAGCAAACTTGATGTTAATTATTACAAATGTTGGGAGAATCTTGATAAACATTTTAATCTTCATGACGAAACTCACATTGCTCATATATAAAATATTATTCAATTCTATTTTATTATAAATTGAATAAAAATACATTTCTTTATTTTCTCGCAATACCGGAGGAGAAGTATATAAGAAGTAAAAAATGAGAAATGAAATTCAAAATATCATTTATTTATTTATTAATTTTTCATTTCCAACCATATTGCTTACAATCTGAAATATTGGACTATTTCGTTTTTTCTCCATTGATGCACGAGCAATGAGGCAAAACTGATTGAACTGAATCAAAGATATTTTGTAACAATAATGGTAGCCCTGTGTTATATCACATAATATTACGACATAATTCAAATTTTTGGCGAAATAAACGTAGCATATACGAATTTTCTAAAAGTGTTGAGATAAATCATTCAGAGTTAGAATAAAATAAAATTGATTAGCTTCTATAATATGTTTACATTTTATGTGAATGTCAAGAGTGAACTTTGGAATAAAAAATTACGTAGAAAAAGATATATCTAATATATGTATGTATAATATGGAGCGAGAGAATCGAATAAACATACATTTGAATTAAATTGCAAGGAATGTTAATAAACGTTGCGATGATTTGCCGATTGGCTGATAAACAGTAACACATTATTATTGCCATTAACTGGATACAACGTACGTTAAGCTTTGAACAATAACATATCATAGTTATAATTTTATCATTTTATTCACTAATATTGCTATATTCTTGTTTTTTCTTTTCTTCTTTTCTATTTTTTAAATGTTGGGCGCTAATTTAATGGAAGTCGTAATAGAACGCTTCAATAATCGTCACTCACAGATTGCTACAGTTAAAGTATTTGCAAATTTAACGCTTTACAATCATAATTTTTGCGCTCTGTGCATTTGTCTACTGTCTAATTATAATAATTATACATGTATATATATATAATATTTCAACTAAATTTATTTTATGAGTGAAAATTATAACAAAAACATTCGCATTTCTTATCTCAAATATAATGATTGAGTGTTCCTACAAAATAATATCAATAATTATTGAATAAAACCTTGTATAGAATATAGAGTTTAATTACAGTATCGTGTAACCCAAAAGAATTTATCAATCTCAACTCAAATTACTTATGTATTTTTTTTTCTTCATGCACATTAATATGAAGCAAAAATACAAAAGTTATTGTTTCATGTATCTGTTGTGTATTTTTTCTTTATATTTACAATATTATTTGAATAAAAAATACGCGAATGTATCGGAGCTATTTTATAAATTCTAAATATACTTTAGACGCGTGTGTAATATTAATAAATCAAAAATGAAAACATGTAATAAATAAAAATAAAAAAAAAAGAAAGAAAACGATATTTTGTTTCTCTCAATTATGCATAGGGAAATCGATAAATGAGCCATTGACCACAATCCGCAGGATATAATATTCCTTATCGATCGCAATAATAAACGTAAATTTTCATAAAGTAAACATATACATATAGCAGAAATAACACCGTAAAAAATAATGCTGATATATATATTTTGTGTATACTCAAAGTAGTAAATTCACAATAATGCATTAGTTTCCATATTCTTTTTTGAGTAACAGAGAGTAAAAATACTGTAACTTGGTGTCATTCACTATTCTCATTTTCGTTTGAGAATCCTCCATTCATATTCATTGAATTTAACTTCTATTTATATTATTATTGTTATTATTATTATTAATAAGGTTGGATGAACTTAAAGGACTACCAATGTTGTCTATTTCTCGCTGGGCTCTCGATATTTTGACTTTATCACGTGGAGTTCCATCCTCGCCTGTTTCCATTGCAAACATCTTCATTTTTTCTTTGAAACTGAGCTTTTCAGGTACCTCACCTAATTGTGAATTTTGTTGCTGTTTTTGTTTCTCTGCCAATCGTTTTTGTCTAGGATCTCTGTTGATAAGAATAAATTATTCAATGAATCGGATGAATATAAATAATTTTAATATTCATAAATATATATATATATAAGATTGAGATTGTAATGAAACAAGTAATTATTTATTTATAAATAGAAAACAATCCCTACTTGTAAACTTCTTGCGCTCCAATTACACCGGGCGTCATACCACCAAATTGGCAGCCAGAACCATCTGGAGTTTTTGGAGATGCCAGCAGAGTCTCCGCGTCATTTATAAAATTCTAACAGGACAAATAAAATACATTTGTTGTTTATAAATTATTGAGATGATAAATAATAGCAATATTGATATACCAAATGAATAAAGAACACTTGTACTGTGTAATATTTAACAACAAACTATGAATATATATATATGCTATCTTATGGAAAAAACCTACACACATTTATACACATGTACAATAAAAACTGTACATAAACAATCGAATTCAAATTGCTGAGGAAAAATTAAAAATCGAACGAAAATAATAATTGATGCGATGATGTTCGAAATGTCAATGAAAGTGATAAGAACAGAATTGATAATTGCAAAATTTCAATTTGTACAAAACGAAAATAGTTAAAAATATTTCATGCATTATTATGCGTATGCGCTTATACTAATAACCACTGACACAACAACATTTCACTTGGTGACGTATATCTTACTTGGATACCTGCCGATGGGGTGCGTTTTGATAAAATATATTGGAAATTTAGATGGTTTCCAAATTGAATAAATAATAAAATATTAAATTTTAGAATATTTTTTTTCCTTTTGATAATTGTATTTTATAGATATATGCTAAGGTGTGCATAAAAATAATTATTTTCTCAAGTGAAATTATTGTAGTAAAATTAATAATTATAAATAAAAACTTACATTAGGATCTTCCCTGATGGTATCCATAGTGGTTGATGATGGTGTGTTCGGAGTGATTACAGTGACATTCCTCGGAATTTGTTCAACATTGGCATTCGGATCATGAAACGAAACGCGTTTAATGGCTGAAGTTTGAAGCGAGTTAATGGGTACATTAGACGCCGTTGATATATTTGATCTTAACGCACTTTGTTGCGACATAATTGCGTAACTAGAACCCCGTTCAGGTGGTGGCGGTGCATCATTACTGCCATTTTGCGACGCCGAGGGTGAATCCGGTCCATTTATAATGAGATTGTCTAACCGCAACATGCCCGGATGAAGTTGTTGCAGCTGCTGATGTTGATTCTTCACGTTTGGTTGATTTTGATGATTCTGTTGATTTTGCTGATGCTGCTGATACAAATGCTGCATTTGCTGTTGATGTAATTGCTGTTGTCTTATTTCATCTTCGCTCTTTGGTTGATTCTCATCATACTCTGTTTGTTTACGTTTGTACTCCTCCATTTTTCGCTGCTGTTCTTGATCATCATTATGTTGTTGAATTTGATTAGGATTACTCTTCACATTATTTGTTAATTGTCCAATAATAGACGTACTATATGTCGGTGACATGGTCGATTGTTGATCAATATTGCTTACACTTGGCATTTGCTGCGAATGTCCACTAGAATTATCCCCCTGTCCCATATAAATATTTCCAGGCCGATGTAATCCTTGTTGACTCGTAGCAGTATGTAATGTGAGACTGGTTGACTGTAATTGACTGCCGACCGCTTGTGTTGGAACCATCCCACGAATCGATTGGTTATTCATATTTGTTCGCGATAGTGTATTCTGTTGACTCAACTGATTGGTTCGATCGTGATTGGCCGCCATTCGAAGCAACCCTTGAACACGCTGTGCGCTTTCATTATCAAGATCATTACTTTCATCATCGTCGTCCTGTTGATTTGCAGCTTCTTCAGCTCTTTTCTGAAAATCTCTTTCTAATTGAAGTGCGCGTAATTGCTCCTCTTGCTGTGATGTTCTATGCGGGAGAGAACTCAACTCCGCTATTTGCTGATCGCGCCACAATTTTGCGGCCTCTCTCCGCATTGCCTGTTCCTTCTCACGCTCCTCACGTTGCCATGGATTCGTTGCATTATACTGATATTGTCGTGTTGGTTGGGATGCGCCGGACGCTGGATAATAACCGCCACGGGGTGGATCTTGCATACTTGCATTGTATCTTAAATTAAAAAAAAAACGAACAAACCATATTGAAATTAATGCACCAATATAATAAATTCTCTTGTTAATTTAATTTATATAAGTTGGAGCTTACCTTAAATCAGTTGGTTTATTGTATAATGGATGAGTTGAAGTATTAAGCGGCGGTGGTGGCGGACTTTCTCGATAGCCGTCTTCAGGTAGCGTGGGTCGTGCTGGTAAAATATCATTATTGATATCAACATTGCCATTGTGGATAGGATTATTTCTGGTACCTTCATTGTTGTACTGTCCATTCTTGATATCAGCCGGGCCATTGGTATATTGGTTGGGTGCTATTTGTGCACCGAATTGACGATTGTGCTCCATGACTAATCGATTGGTTTCTGATCCATACTCTTTCATTAGATCAATTGTCATCTGACCGGTACGAATGGGATCACCTTTCTTTGGCATAACCGCATACTGATTGGCCAGTTGTTGTTGTTGATGCTGTTGTTGTTGTTGTAGTTGTAGTTGTTGTTGTTGTTGTTGTTGTTGTTGTTGTTGTTGTTGATGCTTACTATATTGCCCATATTGTGATTGATTATATTGAGGATCAGTATATGCATAATTGGGTAAAACTTGTCGCGAACTGTAACTCGGCGAGTTGGGCCCAAGATTTGGCGTTGAACCAGCCGGTCGCGGTGGTCTAATTGTATTTGCCGCTTGTGCGGTATTAACAGAACGAGCGGTTTGAATGTTATAAGCGTTTGGTCGATATTGATTAATGGATTGTGGTGGATTTGAACCTCCAGCACGTAAATCACGACGTCGCACTACTTCCTGCATTTCCTGTAATTTAGCCTCTTGACGAATGATATCTCGAGATGATTGCGATCTTGGTGGTGGACCTTGTATCTGCAATTGATTTGCATTGTAATTTCCATGCTGGCCTTGAACGATGTATGCAGACATCGGTCGATCACGTCCTTGATTAATATCAGCTGTATGTCGATTCAATGAATTTTGTGAACCTCTCAGATTTTTTTGTGTGTGCATAGGACTCCTAAAAAAATATTAACAGCAAGTATGAATATTTGTGAATAATGATTGACAATATTTTTACCTTACCTTTCGTCGATCGGTTGAGGTGGACTTGGCTGCTGTTTTCCCATTGGATCTTGATGTCTGTAGACACTTAAATTTTGATAAAACCTCTCGGTCTCATTGCCCTGAATATTACTTGGGATATTTCCATGCATTGGAACAGGATTTAAATTTGGTGATGATTGTTGTCGACTGACAAGTCCTGATGGGGGTAACGTTCCCATTCGCATTGGGTCATGAAGATTGTGACTTGATCGTGAACGCAATGACGTAGGACCGTTCATTGCCGGCATTGGGGGTGGCTGAACGGGCGGTGTAACACTATTGCTAGATGATGCGCGGCTGTAACCAGGATTGAAAACTTCATGTTGTGGTTGTTGTTGCTGTGGCTGTGATTGTTTATCTTGTTCTGTTCCTACATCTGAAAAATATTATTTATTGCTAGAACTTTAAACTCAATTATAATCATAATTAAATATTAATATGTAAAATAAAAAAGTATTTAATGAGATATAATTATTCTGTCGAATTATTCTATAGAAAATCAAATAACAACGCAGTGGAAATGTTGCTTTTCTTGTGAATAATGTTAATCGATTGTCGAGTTAATAAGCTTATGGACTCATGGGTTTACTTACTATGTAGGGCTGGGACAGACTTGCTGCTATGAATTTGATGAGGTACCGATTCATGTCCGACTCGTGATGGAAGATCGCGTTCGCTCATGCGACGTGGTCCTGTTTTAGCACAAGATGCACAAAATCGCAAACGGGTTAATGCTTAATCATGCCGAAAGCCAATAATTTCAATACAAAACACAACAATCATGCATACAGTAATAATTAAAACAACAACTTTCTTCTCTAGAATAAAATATATATACAAATAAATGCAATATATAATTGTTATTGATTTTATTGATAAATCAATAAACAAATAATGTTGTGTATTTGAAATTATTATTGATATTGTTATTGCGTTAATTATTTTCTATATCAATATTGATAATAAATACAATGACAGTGAATAAATGAATGAAGCAGAGTTAATATTTAAACAAGAATGATGGAATAAAAATGGGAAAAACGAATAAAAGCATTTTAAATTCACGCATTGATAACGGTAATAAAATAAATATTGTATGACGATCAAAGGAAGAATTAACAATTTGTGATAATAAATAAATTGAACGAATTGTAACTGAACTGAACCAGGCAGTGTGCAGACACTACTAAAAACGTCTGTTACATAGTCTGCCAGCTTACGAAATTCGGGGTCGTCTCGAAGCGGTGGAAAATCACGGAATATCCAATCTCCGCGTTCGAATCTGGGTGTCGGTGTACGTTCGGACACATCTAAATCACTTTTTGATAGTTTTCGCATTATTAATGCTTTTTTACGAATTGGTTTCATCACTTTCGAGTTGATTTTCATTGATATTTTGCTGTGACAGTCGTCATGATAATTATGGCTGCCAATTTTTTTTTTATCAATATTTTCCGGGATCAAATTTAAACATCTTTCGCATCTTGATGAATCAATGCAAATATGGCGACGAGTTTTGCTGCTGTCTATTGAATGATCCACAGAATTTTTTATCATTGGTATTCCTTCTAATGATTTACAAGTGATGTTCTTCAATACATCGCGAGAAGTTTTCGAATTGATCGATATTTTTTCTTTGCTTAATGTGTCATCACTCAGGGACATTACTCTTGTTCGAATAAATGAATCAGGGAATTTTAATCTGTTGTCTTTCGCTGTGTTTGATGTAACGTTTGATTTATCATCAGTCCGATAATTCCCCGAGTTTATTGGATTGACTGCACGTTCTTGTCTTGAAATAAAATTATTCGTTTCCTGTTTATCTTCTACAAGCAAGGATTTTCGTTTAGCATTGAAATCATTATCATTTACAGATATTATACTGGATATCGTGACATTTCCACTTGGGTATCGACTGGAGTTCAGTGATTGAACGCGAAAAATGTGAGTGTTGTCGTTTTTGGAAATTTCAGGAGCCGAAATAACTTTTTTGCATGTGGGAAAAATATAATATTTTCGAAAATCATCATTATTTTGCGGAATGAATTTTAATTCCTCATTCGACATTAGATCTTTCAAAGACCAGTATTTATCTAATCTGTTGACTGCAGTATTTGTTTGTGAATCCGGGGATACATTGAGAGTACTTGAAAATGTTGGTAATGAGTGTTTGCGGAAGTTTTCTAATCGTATTTTACCATGCATATTCACTGTTGTTTGGCTGTTCTGTGATATTTCTGTAATATTTACTTCACTACTATTTGTATATTCACTCGTTGATTTCACATTGTCCGACATAACATCCACCGACTCATTATGTGTTGTGTCAATAGTACTGAATTGTTGTGCAGGAATGAATAGAGGTGCATCTACATTGTCTAAATTGGCGAATTCTTTTAGTTGTTCAATTATCTCTTGCTGTTCAGTTGATGAAAGTTTTGAGTTATTTTTATTTTTTTTAACTGAAAAAAAATTGCCTTTTTCGTTCATTCCTGCTTCATGATTATCCATTTCAAATGAATTTTTAGTTTGAATATCCAGGAGTATCATGCTCCATTCTTTTTCCGGAGTTGTGGCGATACTCTTATCGGCTTTTAATAAATCTGTTTCCGATTTAAATTCTTTCGATGAGGTTTTTTTGTAGTTATTCATGTCGGAACTTCTGGGCGACGCTATGTCCGGTTCAGAAACAAACTGTCTGGAAGAATTGAGTTTTATAGATTTAAATTTGATTAATCCGGCATCACCGAGTTTCGAAAAATGTTTTGCTAATGCTGCAACTCGTCCACAACCTAAACGCACTTCTTCTGGTGATTTCCAGAATTTTTCCGGCAGTGAATCTTCACTCGATATATCACTATTTAAACCGCTCAAATCCAAATTCAATTCGGGCATTATTGTATGCATTTTTGGAGTGGGAATTGCCGTTTCACTCTGTATTGATTTATCGTTGGCGCTTTCAACACTCGTTGAAATCTCATCATTTGCCTCAAGCAAATTCTCATCTTTTGATTTGTCATTAACTATTGTAAGATCAACAGGTACATTAACTTCCTCATGTGTCTCACATTTACTAGTATAACCACGACAGCAGCAACGAAAAATAATATTTTTATGCTCATTACTCGAATTATGGCATTCAAGCGCTGATTTGCATTTCGTTGCAGCATCAACATCCCTATCAACATTTTCACATTGTAAATTCATTTGATTTGTTTGAGTATAATTTGATTGCTCGTCAGGAAGTGTTAAATGTTGATTCACATCAAGCTCGTTCGTGCTATCATCAATTTGATCGATGTAAGGAATAGAAGGCTCGTCGAGATATGAAAACTTCTGTTCCGGTGATACAGTCGCGTGATCATCTTCAAAAATAACATTAAGACTGTCATGTGAGTTAGCGTTTACAGGAAAAGTTATTTCCGCATTATGTTTTCCATTGTAATCGTAGTGCGAATCACTCATTGTCTGAACGCTATTACTTCTAACAGGAGGCGGCGGTGGTGGCGGGGGATAAGGCGGATAGCGTTCAATATGACTTGGAATTGTTAAGAATAGATTAGGCTCATGAATAATAGGAATTGGTCTATTATTCATATAATAGTTGTTTGTTGGTCGTTGACACTCTTCATCAAGTGGTGACTCGTCAATAGGATACATCGTTAAACAGGAATTATTGACGATCGGACAAGTCATAACCTGAGGTTGTATCATCAAACCCAAATTGGATTGATGAGCATTAGTGTTTGAGGCTTTAAATGAATGACGGGGAGATTCGTAATAATTAAAATACGCTGATTTTGACGTTGTTAGTTGATGAGAAACTGTCGCACCTGGTTGTATATGTTGCGGGACACAATCCCAATCCACCAGACGCTCTTGATAACCCAAAGTTTGCTTTGGCATCGACAATAAATTGCCCATTGAGTGTGACGTTGATGGTTGCGCCGTGTCTCCTAATCGTGGTGGTTCTAATTGTTCCGACTTTGGTCGGGCCTTATGCGCTGCTTCAGATAAATTAGTCAAGCATTAGTCAAGCGGTGAATTATTATGTATTAGGCAAAGCATGGCGGGATTGAAATCTATCTTTATTGCCACATTTCAATAATTATTAGTTGTATTTAATGACATTTTATATATACGAAAATAATGGAATCGTTAATGACAAAATGTTAATATGAGTTAGTTGTTGGTTATTGTTGAAAAAAAAATGGACGAATATGATAATAAATTTATTATAAAAATTTTTCATGACTCACCTCTAGTCATAACAGGCGATGGTTGAGAAAGGAGTGTGGCCAATCCATGATATATGGCACCCTGTTTTGCGACTTCTAACATTACAATTGGCCCAGTTCGTATCAAGTATTCCGCCGCTCTATGAACAGTACATTTTAATTATCAATGATCGTTGTTGAATTCTCATAAAATACATAAAAATAAATTTAAAAAGTGGCAATTATTCTCTTACTTTTCTTGAGTGATTCCAACTAAACTCTGCCCATCAACTTTGAGTAGTTGATCGCCTGCCGTTAATCGTCCATCCTAAATACATTATTACATAAAATTATCATTTAAATATCACAATTGTGATAAATTCGATAATACTTACAGCATCGGCAGCTCCACCGGCGACTACACTTTTTATATAGATACCCAATCGATCTTGGCCGGCGCCCTATATTGTTAAACATTCATTAAAAACCAAATACAATTCATTACTGCATGGGTAAAAAGCTTCGGAAATAAACAGCAGATACAATTCCCCTCGATAAATACATTGCTGTTTCTTACTATAAAAGCAGATGAAAATCCTATCCAATTATAAACAAAATGCAATTACGTTGAAAAAGTTAGTAATTACCTTGGCTGCAACGATACTCAAACCCATTCCGTTCGTGGATTTGTGTAATTTGATTATTTGAATTTCTGCTTGACCGTGGTTTTGCCCCATATGACCAGAATAACCGCCCGAGCGATTGCTCATGGCACTCGGACTTCGAAACTAATTAATAACACAGTTAATTATTTCATTTATATTTTCACAGTTGTATTTATTTTAAATAAATAAATAAATTTGTATGACTTATTTAAATGAATGTATGCAATTTATTATCCGAGCACTCACGTTATTGTGATGATCAATCATGTATATTGTCCAATAACCACTGCTGGTAACTTGCGGTGCCATTCGACAAAGCCCATCACGTTGTAGTGGTGTGAGAAATTCAGCGAGACCTGGCGGTACACCCCTGATAACTTCACAACTGTATCCATCTTCAGGCAATAAAAGTGTCAATGCCAAAGTCACTTCCTCCTCCAATCGAATTTCCCTTCCATCGGCGCGGGCAAGTGTATCCGCAACACTTTCCGCCACCCTCACAACATTTTCAATTAATTCGGCTGGTAAACGTGGCTCATCCGCCGCCGGTTGATATTTTTGCAGCAGCGCACGCACTTGCAATGAATTCAGCTTGAAACATGTTGAGCTGAGTGTCGCAAGCTCCTCAGCATTGTATTTTGGTGCTTGAAGCAAGTGCGTTGCTTGCATTATTGTTGCAAGATGACACTGACTTGCAAGCTCAAGCCCCTGCCTCTCGGCCCAAGTCTCCAGAGCATTTAAACGAGCTTTCAGTCTTCGTCCAAACCATCTCACACAAAGATTACCATTTGATACAAGAGCATTGAAAGCAGTGGCATTTATCGCATGGAACAGATGACTAAATAATTGAATGGTTAAAGCTGCATTAACTCGACATCGTCTAAGAAGAGCCATGGTGTTTGAAAATATTTGTAAAACACCAGCTTCCTTTGCAGGCTCGTCCGCATCCGCCATAAATTGTGACATTGCTGGTGCAAGTTCGAGCGATACGCAACGTACGAGCGATTCAAAAGCTGTTTGGACGGCATCTGCCAAAATATCTTGGGCGCGTGTAGAGAATGCACCAACATGACGATCACTCTTTAGCATATGCAGTAGCTCTGATCCATTAGCTAGCCAAAGCGCCAAAGACGATGCATCCATATATCGTTCCTGTATTACACGCTGTATCATTGTCGCAACATTTGCCAACATCACTGTTAATCTGTGGGCCCTTTCAGTTGGCTGTAATTCAGGTCTGTAATGTGTACTCGCCCGATATCTCGCCGCAAGATAAAGTGTATAAGTTGGCGCAAGTTTAAATTGCGGTGCTGATGGCTCAACATCAGTGATAACTGCATGGAGAAATGCTTCCTCTGTTTCCTCGAGAAATTCGAGAACTGCTGGCAAAATTGGATCTGTACCGCGCGATTGACGATCGTAGTGTTGCGATAATCTACAAATGAAAATACAATACTTTCCATTAACACATTGAATATAAAAATATTACCCAGCTCCACCCATACTGTTGTGTTATGTTATTACTTATTATATGTCATGTTGCGGTATATTTTATGATTATCAGCGAGCAACATAAATCCAAGCCAAAGTAAAGAAATGGAAACAAGGAATTTGACATACCTATTGCCATCTCGGCTGCTTGTGAGACTGGCTGTTTCGACATTTCCATCTAAATCAAATGTCGTTTCATAATTGTGAGTGCCCTCAGGAGGGTGTGCAATATGTGTACCACTTCTGGGACTTGCTGCCGCTTGAGATTTAGTTGGACTGGGTGGATTGGAACCCTGTCCGTCGTTCGGTGTACCTGAGTTTGATCTGTATTTCTCCGAGCTGATATCTTGGTGGTTGTTAGCGTCTGGTGAACGTCTATACAACGGGTATCGTGCACGATAAAGCAATCACAAATAGTAAAAAATGAAGTAAAAAAAAATAAATAACTAAATATAACATTTACAAACGCTTAGAAAAAATAATTAATCGTACTTTGGAATAAATAAGCACAGCTACAAATTCTAAAGATGAATAAGTGTACAGAGTGAGCGTGTAATAATTTTATTATTGGGATAATCAATCACATGAAATTATAAAGAAACGTTTTGCAGACGTATAAAAAAAATATTGTCTCACCTGTCGTAAGTATAATCAATTTGTCTATTGGAATCATGACGCTGCCTAATTCGATCTTCTGGCGCCGGGTCGATGAACCGAAATGTGTGCATTCGCCCAAACTTAATAATGGCACCATTCTATCAAAAAATAAACGATAAAAAAAAACCTTCATTGGAGTTCAATAGAAATGGAATTCATATAAATTCTTGTGGATTGCATGTGGGCATTGAATAAATGTTGAGATTCAAAAGAGAATTATTCTAATGTACCGCACTGAAATATTTCTGAGAGACGTTATATTTAACTTAGCAATGTCGAGCGAGTGGCATTTTTATAGCAGACTCGAAACTGCGTGAATTTATTTATGAACAATGGCATTTCTTTCATTTCTTCTTCAAATTCACACAGATTTTATTTTATTGTGGAGTTTGAGTTTATTGTTACCTGAAGTATGGTTGTCTGGTGTATTCTTTGATTATTGACATAAGTGTGTGCGTCTCTCGAGCACGGCGTAAGTGTAACAATATTCTCTGTGAATGCTATTACACAGTGACGTGGCATTACAGTGGGTCCTGCTAGTGTTAGAGTCTGTGCTTGAACAGCCTGTGTCCCAATGGGTCGTTCTGAACCAACTTCAGTGACATTTGGTTGAAGTCGGTGTCTTACACCCGAACCATTTGGAATATCTGTGCCGTCCGAGTTTAGTTCTAAGAGAAATGGCAATCTCTCATCTTCATATCTATGATCCAATTCACTCCATTTTCCCGCTGGTTTCTTTTTTCTTTTTCGTGGTACATAGTCAGCCGGTCTTCTCCTAACATGAAACATTATTGAGCCTGTAACACAAGAAATAAATGGATGGATTTCACATGGATAAAAGTGAAATTGTGCTCATAAAAGTTTGTCGCATATTTTTATATTAAAAAATATTTGTCAGTGTGCAAGATAAATGGAGGGATTGAAGTATAAAAACAAACAAAAAAAATATCTACGCTAATGATGGTAGCCTAGATAAAAACGTTGAAAGTTGATATTTCCCAGTTGGAATATAAAATAAGGGTAAATTTTTTGAAGCATACAGAGTCGTATTGAGGATTCATATTCAGTTTGTATTTAACAGCGATGACAAATACGTGGCTCTGCATAATTTTCAAACGATTGTACGTAAAATGGTCGAACATCAAAATTAGATACGCTCCCATAAATAATTTAACTGCATTTATTTTGCTTATTGTTTGCCCGTAATGATTGTTAATGGCCCACTCGCGTTACGCGCATGAATGCAATTCGTATTCATGTATTATTCGTGGTGCTTGAGTAGGCTAATGATAAACTATTGCGTTATACCACCCACCCGGAAAAGGAGTTGTAGATGATACGCGAGAAAGAACATTTGACATTTCAAGCGCAAATGCGATTAAGTTTATTCAACTCGATGATTTTAACTCAATCACATGGATTGGAATCGCAAAATTTTTCTACACACCAAGTTCAAGGAAACGAAGATAAATTTAATTTTAGCACTGAATATTATAAAGAACAAAAATAAACGTCGTAAATATAGAAAAAAATTTATATGGCACATGATAAAATTACCACAGCAATTCAATGTTTTCCTCCATCTCATCATGTAAACAACTTAGTAAACAAAAATATGTATTTGATATGATAATTATATTTAAATATTATTCGATAAACTGATATAGAAATAAAAACTATACACCAAATATATACACTGTACTAAACCACCGATCAATTTTGTGACGCGAATGACACGTGAAGAGGAGTGAAGCCTGTGCATGGAATCGCAGTCAAAGAGTAGGACATACTAAAAATATAATAGTATGCGATTGTGGGGAAAGCAGGAGGGACCGAAAGAAAAGGAGTGGCATAATGACGGACGTTCGCATTCACGAATGATCTTGAGTGTAACTATACAACATTTAAGTCACTACACATTAACAAAAATATCGGCATTTAGAAACCATCCATTTATTTTATTCTTTATACACTATCACGATTCACATTTAAATATCTATTCATTATTACTGAGTGATCCTGTTCCATTTATTCTACTTTCAATCATTTTTACATACATCAACATCTGTACATATCACGAGTGATAAATCATAAATTTATTTATAATTTGTATTTGTGTGTAAATTAATTTTTGATATATTGTCACGGCGAATGATATTGAAAATCGCTATAATTTGAAAGTAAATTGATGTATTTATAATAAAATTGATGACTGTTAAGACGCACATAGTATGTTATCCGGATGGGTTTTACGTTAGTATGAGAAGTGTAGTTTGATCCTGGTGGGGCTCAACCCCAGGATATTCAAACGTAACTCTAGCGTGACGTACACCATGTGACTTTTACCAGTTTATTGTCTCTATTGCGTTAACTATAAGGTCTCCAGTGGGTAAAAAGTGTGCAGGTGCACGTATATACTACATATATATGATATACAGGAATAAAGCAGACGTTTCATTGTTCTACGATGAATTGTTTGTGAATATATAAGCTACGAGTTGTTTAATTTCAATTAAAATGTTGACTTTGTTTACGAATTGACTCGGAATTGAATAAACCGTGAATTTATTTACTTCACAACTGCATATAACGTCATTCGCCCACCATGAAGCTCAACTTATTTAACGTTATGATTATTTCTATATATATATATATATATCTATCGAGAGAGAATGAAAGTTTTATGACATTTTGAAACTTTGTAATCCCTTGCGGCAGCATTTTCAGAATAAAATTATTTCATTTCCACTGTATTTTTGTTTCCGTCAACATTATTACACAAACGTAATATCAACTGAATTCTAATAAAGCGTCACGCGAATTGCGATTGAATTTTACATCAAGTATATCATGCTATACTTAATCCTTGGATATTTTTTTTTTATTATTATTAATGATTATATTGATCCATTCATTCATTTTTTAGATCATTATTGCTTTCTCACATTAATGCTGAAAAATAATATTATGTATCGAGAATGTGCAATGTGGAAAATTTGCATTCAGTAGTAAAAGGATTTCATTGGTCCAATTAATGTGAGTATGAATGATCGAGGTTACGAGATATCGCCAATGATGAATTACATTGTGCAATGTAATCATCGTATAGATTTCTAGAAAATGTTGCATATACCGCTTGGCAATTGACACTGACTAATTTACATTTCTTGGAAAAAAAAGGGATGAATCAACAAAAAGTAAACGGAAAAAAAATAAATGAAAGCAGTTTCCTCGGAAAGGTTCGCGCACTAAGGAGTCATTGTACCTGCTCTACCAACTCGTTCTTCCTTCAGGCTCTTTACAGATAAAATAAAATCATTGCGTGTGCAACAGCTATTATATATATAAATATAAAAGGGTCCCAAGTCTGATATGTTACTGCTCAACAATTATTTGTTTTCCAGTTTATATATTTGCCGACAACGTCTTCCAGCAGCAGGCGATCATTAATGTTGTTCGAAAAAAAAAAAAAAGCGACAATCACCGACTCGATCATGACCTTTAATAATCGAATCGATAGATAGAAATAATAGAAATAATCGCGATTAATTCGAAAGGAAACTCGACCAAAAAATTTTTGACTAATGTCAATAAAATAATTAATTTGGGTTTTCCATTATTTATAGTATGACAAGCGTCATCAAGGTTTTTTTCATTTCTATATATACTTCGGTACATAAAAATATAGATTGGATAAATATTAAACAATTGTCTTGAGATAGATATCCATATATAAATTAATAATACTCGCCGCGGGCTGCATAATAAATTTGATATTTATAGGAATTGGTTTGTGTGACCTATATTAAACGAGATACTGCGTGGCATGTTTTTCACGCATACAACAATACAATATACAACATACATATGTGCTTTCGATTGTTTTCTATTGTACATACACTAATATAGTATCTACATGTGTATGGCAGCATTGTATCTATACAATCCTACATTCAACACGTCAATAAATATAGTGACATTTCTGCAGGATAACAGTCATCAAACTTGACAACTACCCACTCTACCAACGTCCCTTATTCTAACAAAATTATATAATATTTGTATACGTACAAATCTATACTTACATGTGTATATATATATATATATACATATGTTTTTACAGTATTCATATATATATATATATATATATATATATGAATACTGTAAGAATAAACTGTTACAAAGAATAATTGTTATGTATTTCAATATTTAATGAGGATTGAATATTGTGTGAGATGTAAATTGTTATGGTCACTCGCACACAATCCCCTCGATGTATAATAATTGAATTGCACAATGAATTAATCATTTAAAAGTATATATGCGTTCAATTTTCATCAATAATTTACACAGTATAATCAATAGAAATATGAAAAGAAAATGAAATTAATGTGGCGGAATAATTATGAATGCAATTTAATTTCCCGATTTGTACTACACTTACCTAATAATATTTCCACTTTACCATTTCGCCGCGGTTTGAATGACCACAAACCAATCATAATGATATTTCACAAATAAATACGAATATATTAAATAATTTCTAATTAGATGAAATTTTCGAGTACATTTATTATTATTGCAATGATGTTATCGATATTAAGAAGTACTTTCACTGCAATACTACACTTTTAATCACTATATATATACTTTTATTAATTATAATTGAATAATTAATTGACATATTTGTTTTGTTTGGACTTAAAGTACATAAAGTATGTGATCCAAGTCCGGTTTGAACGGCCGTTCAAATAAAACTGCATCAAGGCACTTGCTCATACAAACTGTAGGGACAAGCGAACATGTGTAGAAATCCGCCCCTATAGAGCGCACGTGAGAATGGCGCAGACGCCGGATACTGTTTCGGAGTAAATATAATATACTGTATACACATAAATGTGTGGAGACTTATTTATCGTGCAATAATGGATGTTATCACAAGATGAATGATTGAATGACTAATAAATAATCATAAATATGAATTGCTACTTTCTCATCCATTTAATTTGCATTGCAGTATTTGTTTTTCTTTTACAATATTTTTTTTGTCATTCTATTTTATCTCTTTTTATTTGTTTTTTTTTTTTGCTGTTTTTATTGTCACTGAAGCCATCACGCTCTGTTAGCGATTTGAGCACGCGCCGTTCGACATAATTAGCCACACATAGCGGCAAACACGCTTTGATATAGCCTGACAATATATAAAAAAAAAATTTCCAAAGAGATGTAGTTTTGATAGTCAATAGTGGCCGAGACGAAATTATTGGCCGTATGTGACATTAAACATACAAAAAAAAGAATAGAGCAGAAAAAATTACGTAGTAAATCAAATAGTTGTCCGTAAATGAATTTGCCTTTTGATTGGAGAATAGTTGGGAAATAGCAATTGTGAATACTTTAGAATTCATAGACGAAATAAAATGAATTTAAGAGTAAAAATAAAAATGAAAAAGTAGCTGACTGCTGCATTTTTTTTATTTTTTTGATAGTTCATCTAAGCGTTGTTAAAGCTCAAATGAACAGTTCAGAATAAAATTAAATGGAAACTTCATTGCATTGTATTTTGTATGACAATATGTTGATGATGAAGATTCCTAACGAATAGTTCCTCGACGAACAGTATGTAGAGTAAATATAGCTTTGACAAGCAAGCTTTGTTTTACTCTGCCAGATGACAGCACACTCCCTCTGTTTACTGTAGTTGAGCTTTCTCAAAATTGAATATAATTTACCGTCAACCGAAGAAGACAATCTTGTCAACAATAAAACTCAGTATACACTATGAAAAACTTCGAATAATATCACCAATAAATTTTCCACCCAACAAAAAAAAAATAATATTTTGGGAATATTTTGATAATTCCAAATAATCTTATACGGATAATCTGAATAAAAATTATAACGTCATTGGATTTTACTTCCACCGTAAATGTGCACTGTCAACCGAATAAAAAAAATATGACAAAGCGACGAGTCATTTTCTTTTACTGGTCGTACGTGATAATAACGATGAATGTGGTATCAAAACAACCCTTCTGTTATACGCATTAACTGGCATTTTTATCGTCTCTTTATTTTATATCTAGAGTCCCAATCATAATTCGAATATAGATGAAGTGCTTCAATGCTTTCTGTTCTTTAACAGTCAAATAAAATTCAAATAGTGCATAAAGACAATCAAGAGAATTAATTAGCAATTGGTTATAATGAATTTGATAATGAAAATTTTTTCTGTGATATGAAATAACGAAAATTGATTAACATAAATGACTAATGTGTCTCATTACTGAACCGCCAAGGCAAACGAAGGTCAAAAATTCAACAAATAGAGTGTACATAAGTGCATATGCAAACTAATCTGTCAATATTTACTGGCCAGTCACAGTTGGCCAATGTAAGATGTATTTTTAGAAATGAGAGCGTATATGACTTTTAAATCGAGGACGTAACCACGTGTAAGGATGATAAGTGCAGTACACGTTCAGCCTATTGATTTCAAATTTTTCCGCTATAGAATTTCCATTCATTCATTCATTCATTATTTCATAGATCATAATCAAGTTGCCTAGCACTTTTATCATTATTTTCTGTTTCAACTCCAATAATTTTCGTGCGATCTCGTTTACACATCTCCAACATCAGGGCAATGTATAAATTCAATTATTGAATTTAATATTAGCATATGCAATCGAAACCACAAAACAAAAAATAATAATTGGTATAGAAAAATGATATTACATAAAATTTTTATTACAACAAAAAAAAAATTGAAAACAAACAGCTTGGCATATGTTAGGTGTGATGGTCAAATACGGCGATGAAAAATATCAAATTAAATAGAAGAAAGACCAAGTATCGTATTTCATTGAAGGCGTAGTAGGATTTATCGATTGAAAGAAGCAACCAAGACGGAACCCACTCTGTTACTGTGGCTCCCTCGCAATTCCGATGTGCGATGTATACTATCGACTCAAACGCTCGACTGACACGTATTCGTAAAAACAATGTAGGCCAAAAGATGCACCAATATATGTTTATATATAATAAACATGGTGACGAGAATTGTCGCGATAACCTTTAACTTATTTCCTGTATGTTTAACTGGAGCGAAGATAAAAGTGCATTCTAATTATTTGTGCACTTGAACGGATTAATATCAATTCAATGAACATCCCACCCATTTCATCTCTTTCATTTTTCAATTAGCATTTACAATCACGAGGGGAATGCTTCTCATTTATATTACATATTATATATCACGTAACTTTGATAAGTGCGTGGGATTGCTCTTCTAGTTCGGAAACAATTAGATGAAAATTATAAATGTCTCGATCGAAAACTTTTTCTAATAAAGAACAAAATATTATTAATTAAAATACTGTGTTATCTTTTTCATTCATAAAAAATGTTAGTGTTATTCTTTTTTTTTTTTTTAATGATTAAACTGCTGATAATTGTTTATTGTTTCATTTTTTTTACATAACGAACTTGTAATTATTCATTCATTTTGAAATGTTTTGTGATAAGTCGGCTTTTGGACTCGAGCAAGCTAAACACAATATAGAAAGTATTATTTGAATTATAAATTGAATATAAGAACCTGATAGTTATTTTGAAAATTATGAGTGTAATCAACGTGAATTTACTTGAACGAAATAAAGTAGTGGAAGTTTATGCCTCAACTATTAATATGGCAAGTTTGAAATTTACTGCATATAAAAGAAATCTCTAGACATATATAAAGTGAATGAGAAAAGGAGCTTACGTCTGATTCCCCAATCCATCATGTTGGCAGATGGTAAATGCTGAGTCTTTCAAATTTGATATGTTTTATAGTAGTAAAATGGTGCAGCGATTTATTCAACTTCAAGTACTTCAAGAACTTGATGTTGCAATTTTTCTAATCTTTATTGAATATATTGTGAATTTTCAATTGGATTTGTAATCAAACTATATATTTGGTCCTTTTCGTTTTCCGAATATCACATCAATGTTTGTTCATTGTTTAATTCGTTCTGTATATATCATATGTCAAACGGCGAATTAGATTTACAAGTAATTTATTGGTCCACTTTGGTATTCATTGTTGCATTTTTTTATATATTTAATTCTATTCTAATTGGTCATTGGTGTAATTCGGATATATATATTATATTTGTATTGGTCATTAGTTGAAGAATAATTTTATTCCGAAATTGATATATATGTATATATTTTTTTTGTGTTACTGCAGAGAAAATACGGTATTCGAAATTATTTATCCTGTCAATTAGACACAGCTATTTTTATATTTTCTATTCACATTTCAAAATGTATATATGTATAAATTTAAGTATATGCATATAGATATATGGATATATATATATATATTTGTCATTTGTATTTACTCTTCCTTGTTCCCGCACTGTTTGCTATAATGTTTCGTTAACGTTCGACCAATGTACAAAGGACCGAATAATTATTCTGTGTCATTGGACTCTGTCAGCATCAAAGAGACAAGTGATTTTTCACACTAATTATTTTACTATGATCATTCAGTGGAAAAGTCATAGATTCTAAAATTTCAAATAATATTTGTTCCGTTTTTCTATGACATCTGTCAATATCCATCATCATCATTGCAGTATTCCTTATGATTTTATACTGTTTCATACCCATTTTACCTCCTTATCGGTTGGAATAATGTATTGTACCCATCATTCTCTATTCAATTATATAGCAAATTATGTTATTTGATTAATGCTCCATCAACATTGTATTGCAGCGAATTGTTCAATTATATCACATTTATTCAATCACGTACTGAATTTTCCATCTATATCCATTTATTTATTTTTTTTTTCAGTGATAGCATTTGAATAATATTTATTCGTAGAATATGTTGATCTCCCGTGTAACAATATCTCATTGTATTGTTCGATAATAGCACTAACAAAACGAACGATGTTCTCTTCTTTACATCGTGATGATTAAATTATTATTACTAGTTACGATGACGGTGATAAATGTAGTTGTGATTCTTGTATGAGAAAGCACGTCCTAGCCAAATAAATCCACTTATATTCTTCATGATAAACTGAAGGTATGATTTGTCAACGAGAAGTTTACATTGTCCACAATGTAAATCGAATACACAACAACTTCCGTAATATCTATCTCAAGTTGTGCTTCTATTCATCATAATTTTTATTGCAGCTTTCTGTTAATAAATATACATTTTATTACTTGTTTTTCACTCCTTCTGTTTCAGTCTTGCCTTTCTTTCATTTGTAAAAAGATAATCCATTACCATTGTCTCAATTTGAAAACATCAAAGTAGTGCGCTTCATAGCACTACAAGGCATGACATTATAAACAACACTAATTAATTATAACACACGCCATTTTTAATAAATTCACCTGTATTATACAAATAATTAATTCCTGTATAGTCGCAAAAATTATTGGCGCAGAGATGATATGCTTCAAATATATCTATCTAAATATAAATTAATTAATTAATTAATCAATGAGGATATTTATTTAATTAATTGCACTTGCTATATCAGAGCAATATGTGCGATGATGCTGACACGAGAACCAAACAGCGACTGAGCTTGACGGAGGGTCGGCTACGCAAGGACCGCGTAACCCCGACAAACTCTCACTCTCTCTCTCTCTCTCTCGCCGTACTGCTTTTGCCTCTCGCAACCAATCCTATCGGCTTTCTCTCCCTCTCTTTATTCTTTTGATATACGTATGTACTGTGAATGTGTCTATTTTTTACATTGCTCGTGCGTGATAAAATTTTATTTCATCTATTTTTTTTTCTTTTCTTGCTTTCCGACAATTTTCCTTCTTCCGGTCGTTTACATTAAGATAAAATGAATAAACTTGATAAAGATATTCTTTATCCTATTTTTCAATCGGATAGGTCACATCATTTTATATGTATAACACGCCATATAAATGTATACTGACGCAGTGAATGTGAAGAAAAACGGAATAAAAAGTATTTCGTCATCGTACACTCCCTTGGAATCATATGAATTTTAAACATTGCATTAACATTATAAATTCATTCTCTTTTCCATCGGATTTTTTTTTTCTTTTCAATTATATTAACGATGCTATACATAGTTTGTTAATTAGCTCAGAAAATAAGATAAACGGAAAGTGGAAATTTAGAATTCTGTCCATTTGTGTGTCATAATTATAAATATATAACGTCACAGTACAATAATTATTTTTTTTTTATAAATAGAATGGGTACGTCCATGATGAAGAATAGATATAAAAATGTATATACCAATTGGCTGCAATATTCGTTTCAATGCTTAGGTATTTTCCACCGTGAAAATTGTGTTACTTGACGATAAAATTAGCAAAATTCATTTTCGACCATTCAAATCCATTATTCGATTTTAATTAATTGAATGGCATTGCAAAATATATAAATTCATTTACAATGCGTTCAGTGCTCATTCACTAAATATTATACATATATAACGGAAGTCTTTAATAATAATAATTTTTAATTAATGCATTGGAATTGAATGTTTTATATTATCAATATACAAAAAAAAAAATGTATCATCACTTTATTGCTTGTGATTGCTCCAATAATTAAAAAGTTAATCGACATCTAAGCGAATTTCATTCTCAATATTGTTGATAAATACTATAATTATTCAACCGATGAATTATTATTACGATAAAGAAAAATATTAAAAATAATAGATAAAAACTTAGCGGTACTTTTTAAAATGTACAATGATAATTGTGTGTTAGATATGAAAATAATACTGACTAATGATCTTGTCAAGTGAATGGCCGATTTCCAGAGTTTGACCTTGTCAATGTGGCGTCGAGGAGTCGGGTGACCGATAGTAAAGCTTACACCCTATTCTATTGATTGAACTCCTATGTCGTGTTAATGTTTAACGATGCACCTTATCCTTCTGATTGAATAGAAAACACTGTGATAGACGACAAATGACGTCACACACAGTTAAAGTAATAAAGTACAAATGCCTAAATGTATGTATCGAAAGAAAAAATATATAAAAAAATAATGCTACTGAACACGCAACATTTAAGTTTAGTGTTATAGATAAACAAACAAATAATTTGTTTTATCGAACTGACGAAATACGTGACCTCATTACTCCACCGTCTATTGCTGATATGATTTTAATACAATGTGCGATATCAATTTGGGTGCAATCAAATCCATAATTCATCATAGCAGCAAGCGGAAACCCAGCAATATCCTAATCAGTTGATTATGAGATTAATCATCGTTGGAATTATATACCAAAGTGATCTCTCAATGGATCAGCGACTCCGCCAATTCAAGACCACCATTTGATATTATACCGGATTAACGCTTGAATGAATGCGATAATATTAATGAATATGTACAATATAGATTATCATTATTAGAAAAAATAATGATAATAAAAATGGGTAAGTATAAAAATAAATTATGAGATATATATAATGTTACCGAAAATTGAATCTGTCTCGACAATTGATTGACATTGCATCGACATCCGGCATTGTACTCGCAATAAACATAACGGATGTGTGACGATATATGGAGTAAACCAGATGGCCCTGTTCCCTTTTAAAATAGAATTCGTTGCTCCACTGCAGTCTTACATTACAGTAAATCTTCGATATATTTAAGTTGATTTAATCAACAGCCGAAATGAATTTGAATTTATAAATTTATTCGTTTCACGGCTAGTAAACCATAAGCTTTATATATTACGAAATAAGGGTAAGCTCATTTTTCATGAATTATTTAGGAATGAGCGTGTTCACTGTACTACATAATAAAAATGAATTAAAGATGAAAATAAAGTCACATATTTTCATTCGTATACCGTTATACATCCAATAAAATTATATATTCAAATCACAAAAAAACATAATCATGAAATCTCAGTCTCAATACATATTTCCAAGAAAAATGACAATGAAATACAACATAACGCACTTTAAATCCCGTGGATAAGCATTAAATTACATTACAGCGATTGAAACATGTCGCAACCAGACTCATCAAACAGGAATAATTTATCATAGTACTAAGCGCTGTTCGGAGAAATGCACCCATGAGAGCACGCGCTGTTACATCTATAGTTTACACATCTATACGTGTGGGTGTACACAATACATGTTGCACAAGTGCATCAAAACGTGCGAAGAGTGAAAAGTTGGGTGTTGCCGTGAGCGAGTAGACTTTTTGGTCAATGGTCTTAGTTATTACATATACTGGTATGTATATATACGAGTGCCTATTTGCGTATGGCCTTACAATTTGATGACGCCTTTAGGCTTTGAGCTCTAATTGGCTTGTGTCAACTTAAAAATTCATTAAGGTCTACGATATACCTACGTAACTATCGTTGCTTTTATAAATGCATAGTGTAAGTATATCTATCTATATACAGAGAAAAAAGGAGATATGAAAATACTAGGTGACTAAACTATTATTTCAATAAGCTTGACAATTACAGAGATTGAAAACAACCCGATTAGGACATTTAGAAACATTAGATATATATGTAATTAAATTTCGAGTCCTAACAACACTCGACGGACCAATATCTGCTGCACTCGAACAGTTTTCGCGACTCACAAAGGTTGACGTCAACGCATCAGTATTTTTTAAAGTCAAGTCACACAACTCGGTCATACAGAAAAAGTTTTCCTATTGTGTATAGTTGTTTTAATCTATATAATTTGGAAGAAGAATGTTGTGCTTCCGGCAATGAAAATTGCTGATAATTCAACCGTGTGTTGCATTGAAAAATGTAAAACCTCGATCATTTAAAATTACTCTCATACAAATAGAGTGTTCTATTAATAGAATTTCCATGGAAATATTCACTAAATTGTTACAGCAATGTGTAATAATGTAATGAAACTTATATTTGAGAGGGAGCCATAATGGGCTGTTGATTGTAACAATACCTCTGTGAGTTAACATACAATATCCATATAACTATGATCTAAATTGTGTTTGTTCTGTTTGCCACCGACCATGCCCCACTTTCAAAATTCCCGACGGCATAATTGAACATACCATTGGACATCGGAATTCCTGCGGGAACGATTATGACTGTCGTTCTATATATCTCCCTCGATACTAATCCACAATCATGAATGATAATAAAAAAAAAAGTAATAAACCTATAAACGTTTGCACCTCAGAATATTAATGCGTCACTTGCGTTCCAGTAATATGTCTCCCTATATTTTTATTTATCACTCTATGTACCCAAATAATATATATATATGCAAGCTAGAAGTTGTGAAATTTCAACGCCACTTACCGCGTGTTGATGGGTGATTCATTAATATTGCCAACGGACACTCGTCGTCATCTAAAATATATTCTTGGTGGGCATTACCATTCGTCATTTCGCCGTTTACCTACAAACATAAATTCACATTAATTCTTTTTCGTTTTTTCTCCGACATTATGCATAGTTATATATATGTTTGTTTATTATAAAAATTGTATTATTAATATTATTATAAAAAAAGTTGAGTCTACACATATGGATATTTCAACCGACTGTATATAAACACGACATCGATTATCACATGTATTTAAAACCATTACAGATATGGATGTTACCGACTTGATACTGGTAACTGTTGGTAAACAGCTGTTGTTGGATTTGCGCGATAAGAAAATGGCCAGATTATCCCACTGGATAATCCAATTCGTATGCTTTATCTACTGGTTGCCACAAAATAAATTAAAATTGTTACAGCCATACGAAATATTGAACTGTACATGAACGATCTCAAGACGCTTGGTAATATTTGAAATAAGCCAAGATTAAATCCGGCAAATAAATTTTTTATTCTGTCAACGATTTATTATTCATTATTCGCTCAGTTCTCACCTGCACGAGACAATACTGTTGAGGATCCACCTTGTCGAGGCCGTACTTGGCAAGCATCTCTCTCACTACCTGCGCGGCCGAATCTCTCACGCTCAAGAGAAGTGTTTTATACGGTACATCATTGCAAAGAGCTTCACCGTATATTTTCAAAGTGCCACCGGTGTCTGGGCCACCGTCTTTACTCCGAAATTGCTGCAATTTCCGTTCTAACTTTTGCTGACGACGGCGACGCATCACAGCTTCTGGATTTGAAATACTTCTTGTGAAACTCGTTTCCGGCAGTTCTGTGAAAATTATAATATAATTCCATTATAAGTGTATCAAAAGTATTGAATGTAAGAGCTTGAATTCGCGATTGACAACTGTTTTCAATTTTCAGCAAAATGTATGAGATATTTATAGATGCATAAACATATGTATATCTTACATATATATTGATAGCAACAGTACATTAAACAAAATGACAGTAAGATTAATGTAATATCGATCCATAAGACAGCATGGCAACGTAAACCGGCTAATCGATGATGGCTTTATCCATATCACGATACAGCCCAACAACCAAGAGAATTCTCAATATGTATATGAAGGATATAACGTGAATATAAGCTCTGCCATACGTATACTCATTAATGACAAATTCCATTACTGATATTTTTTAAAGAAAGATGAATTTTATATATGCCTGAATACACCTGAGTTGTGTTGGATTGTATCATCTATGACTTTATAGAATGTTTCTAGCGACATCGAATTTTACATTATAAAAAGACTTTATATTCAAAATTTTGTGTATTACCTCAATATATAATATTATTTCGATATATTTTTTATCATAAAGCGATTGAGTATGATTTGGGTAATGAATAATGTATATTTACCAGTGTAAAGTTTCTCAGCGACACCATTTTGGTCGACAGGCATAGTATTTTCATCTTGCTCCAGGCTTTTGAGTCGACTGAGTTTTTCCTGTTTTTTTATTTGTTTCTTTTCACGTTTGCTTAATTTCCGGCGGAAACTGGTGCCTTCGGCAAAACCCACTCCCTGCGCGTTAGTTTTGTCATCAATTCGTCTGAGTAAAAAGCGGCCCTCACGATCGTCAATGTGCCAATTTAGCTGGACAAGTAGCGGCTTCTCCTCAAGACCCAGCTTTCTCTCTTCTGTAAAGTGAAGATCAGTTGAAAAAAAAAAGAAAAGAAAATACATTCATGAAGTATAGTCGAGTGTTGTCAAGTGGCATTTTACTACTTATACAAAAATGCATTCTATGAAGTGAATTGAATAAATAGATATATGGAGCCCATGATATTACGTTAGTATATCAAAAGAATGAGAAATTATAAGGAAATGTGAGCTCTATATTTTATATGAGTTATTTCTCAATGTTAAGGTGCTGTGAAAAAGTGCCGCCAAAACATTTTCCAATGCCAAGGAGTGGCGTTTAACGATGAGAAATCTACTTGTTATTTATTCGTAAGTAAGAAAGGAAAAAATAAACGACAATAATTGCTGCCACTCGCATGAAACCGTAGCGTAAAATCAAATAATTAAATAGTTGAAGTGTTATTGAATTTTTTTTAAATAAAAATGTGAAATGTAAATAGCAAAAGAATTATTTTATACCTCCATTCTCATGAATTTCATAGAGTGCATACTCTGGTACAGACAGCATACGCATATCGGGACGGAATTTTTCAATGAGAGTTTCAATCACAGCCTGACTGGTTGCATCTGACGCCACTCTAATACACTTGGTCGCAACTTTTTGTCCACTGTCTTGAAAATAGAATCTCATGACACCATGAAATTCCAATTCCTGCCATACAAATAAATAGATATTGCACATTTTATAATCGATAAAGCAAATATATAAATAACATTTCTATATCTGTGTCGAGATAAGTAGAAGGAAACAAAAAAGAAATATGGAGTATTGATCGTATATTGCACCTCGTTTGGCTCTGAGAGCTCGAATAGATCCAAGCGATTGGCATTCCATTGTTGAATGACACCACGCAACGCTTCACGTTCAGCTTTTTTATTTGCTGCATCCGTAGCCATTCTGCAACAATAATTCAATAAATCATAAATAATGTGCTATTTCTACAATTATTAAATCAATTTTATTATTATTAAGCACTGAATTCTTCATATAAAAAAATGTTATACAACTCGCACGGATATATTATGTTTAAATAAAATATAATAGCAATGTACTAAACCGCCATCATAAATCCAATTGATCAAGTGAATTGGACACGGTCTGAAACTGAAGCAGGGGAGATAATACTTATATATATACATATATATATACGAAGCCAACACTGCGAAAAAATTATGTATGCAGTAACGGTCAACCCTAATAGTTGTTACAAGCGACAAACCCAGTCGCGTTTTTACATATGTCAATGGTTGTCACGGGGTGTACGTGAACACATAAGGACGTGGTACTATTAAAAAATCATTTTTGACTGTTTATGTCTTAATACCTCTCACATTATTTTCTCCTGGTCTCGCGCCTGATTCCATTAGCACACAATAACAAATCCCCACAGCCCACACATTCAAAATATATACAGATAGTCAGGGGTTCCACCGAATCATGAGTGCAATGAAATGATAAAAATTCTATTGTTAAACTAAGCTAATCGCCTTTCATCATTTTGTATACATCTTTCATGATACAGCGAAATTAATCAAGGTACACACACTTCTACATATATATATATATATATATCATCAACTTTGGAATGTCACTCACATCCTGTATGGTGGAACACGTATTTTATATGTTTGCTAACTTGTATCACTGGAATGATAATTAAGGAGTTGGAACGACTAAATTGTCATGAATTCTACGTATGTTTTCCGGTTGCGTGAAACTATGTCGAATAATTGTCAATAATACTACGTGTATATCTCCCTTATCAATACGTGAATTGAATTGAAAAATAATATAGCCAAGTTGTGTGATAATAACATTGAAAAACAAAATTATATAGGTTTTACTTGTATTATATTTTGTACTTGGTATTGTTATTTTCTTTATCACTGAAATATATACACAGCGCTTATTGAATTATTTGAAGCCGTGGAAATACACCGCAACCTATATATAAATATTTGTATATGTGACTGAATGATTTCATATTCATCTATTTTGTATGCAACCAAATTTAATAAATTACGGAAAAATATGACGATATTTCATAGGTGTTCATTTAATTGTTTACTTAATTCTCACCAGAAATCTACAATGAGGTTAGAAATAATACTGGGATAATTCTTCGTGCGATGCAATTAAAAGTTACACTATTGTATTCAAAACCCGATAGTCATCCACAAACGACACATTTTGCATCTCAGTTGAGAACGTATATTCGCATCCAGCCACATATATATATACAAATATCTTTGTTATACAAGGGACAATGCCATGCGCAATGCACGATTTTCCTCACCTGTTGCATCAGCCCCGTATGTATTGCACGAATTTGTCCAAGTTATGACGATTATTTGACGGCTATTTATTAAACACCGGAGAATTCAGTTGTTCATTGACTACACAACGACGAATATCACTCAGACAGATAAATTGCCTGAGAATTGGAAAATAGAAGTGGCAATATTCGTCCGTCTAGGTAGGAAATTGCATAGGCGTGTAACTACCAATTATATTATATCTGTGTGAAGTAACGTGGTGCATTGTCAGTATAAATATATATATGTACAAAGGTCGGAGGTCAGCTACCAACGAACCAAGGTGGGAATGGCTGATATATGAAACAACAATTATAGAGAATGAAAAATTAAAAGAGAAAATATCGAAAGGGAAATCTCATTTCTTAACTGTAACATTTTAAAATCAAAAAACTCTGTAATATTGATCTCTCAACAATTATTTGTGTAACATAAAATGAAATGGTATTAATTTCAACATTTCTCAAAGTAGATATGGGTTAATTGTTCAGGTCGCTAACTTTAACTCAATTTATTTAAACCGGAAGACTGGACTGTTGGCGACGTTAAATACCGCGAGCACATAACCTTCTACCCATTTTCCATCACCAGCAACAAAACTCAGTGACCGACATTTCCTTCCTGTATCAACAACTTTAAGATTCTAATTGTGTCTTATTATACGACTAATAGAGCTTGAAATATGAGTTCGAATTGATGACCAAATATCTCGACAACAAATCAAATATGATTATAAAATAGAATGACTTTGAATGGTGAATCATCACTTGAATGATATCTGAATATTATGTTGAAATAGCAGACATCAGATAAAATATATTGGGAGTGTCTGTCATAATCTAACGTGAAAATTCTTTTTTTATCCAATGATGCATTCTGACTGATGAATCAATCGAACAAAAAAGTAAAATTATTCAAAACATTAAATTAAATCTGTATATCTATATAAAAGTTTCGTTGTTAAAAGAGCGAATTCACGATAAACAAATCAAAGTACGATGGCTGAGCATCGAGGATGCGTAAACAGTTAAGTCCTAGACACATTCGTATGTATATATAGATATAAATGTGCCTACATAAAATTCTCTCACATGTCTCTACTCTTTCCGGCTGGCCGGTACCAAACAATACAATATATACTCGGGATATGTCTGATGATGTCGGGCGAGACGATTTCCAGGAAGCGAAAATGGTCAAACTAACGTGTCGCATGTTTTATGCAGGTAATAAATATATATATATATATATATATAAAAGTATATGCATGTATATAAGAATACATGTATCAATAGTGTTTTTGAAACATCACTGGACCGGATGCGGTAACATTTGCAACATTTTTATTATTTTATATTCGAAAAGTTTACAGTCACGCACAGATATTTCAAGCCGACATACTCAATTATGAAGATAATACCCAGTTCCAATTGTATTAGATTCAGAATATGAAAGTTTGATGTATTAAATATCAAAAATAATACTATCAGCTTTTGAAAAATTATGGAAATGTAATCCATATATCTACTGCACTGTCATTCCAATAATTTAATATCTTTACATTATTATATATTCAATGTTGTACACTTACATCTCAGGCACTGTCATCTTTTGAATAAAATTGAAATCCAAAACGAATAATCTCACTTGAGATTTCTAATAAAAAAACTTTTTTATTTTTATCTAAATAATTAATGAATTTAATAATGAAAAATCAATTATTAATATACTTTCTATTTAATTTACTTTTAATTATTAATATATATCTTATCTCCTAAAAATGTTCGGGACTGTAATCACATTATCAAGTAATGATAGAGCTCGTTGAAATTTTTTACTTTTCATTTTAATTCAATTCAATGGAACAAGTCCAAGTTGTCCAATACACACTTATCACTTTCAAACTCACAACATGATTTCCCACTCTTTCACCATATATCAATTGTAGTAGCACATGAGTACATACTGAATCCAATGCCAATTTTTATGTGTACATATATAAGTCGAGTAACTGACTCACTCACTCACTCTCACACAAACACACACACACACACACACTATCTATAAATTACAATTTCACAATTCACTATCACCACAAATAAACTCAATAGCACTTAACAGCCATTACATTAACTCACACCATATGAAACAGTTTACATTATCTACATTTTTCACATTACAAATCTTTACACGAACCAGTCTGCTAAAAATTGACTACCACACTTCATTTACCAATATAAAATTTCAACCAGACTTGATAAATCCTATTTACAATACTCATGTCCTACTGCAAAATACAGTTTATTATATTACAAACAGCAAGCTGTACTTATATTTCCACGCTACTCTCGCTTTCTCATTCAAATACTCGCGAAGCCACAACACACACTGATGGAAACACACAAAAATTTGTGACTGTTAGTCATCAAGGTGGCAAAAGACGCCAGGGGAACGTCAGGGTACTGACACGTTGGAATGTTCGTGAGCATGTTACGACTGTGGGTCTGAATGCCAACCGGTATCCCATCGGGGTCCGGCGGGGTCCGGCGGGAAAGAGGAAAATAAAGTAGGGAGCGTTTGTACGATAGGAAGTGGCAAAGCATTCGGGGCGAATATGTGTGGGGTTCCCAGTGTACGTACATATATACCTGCTATATATTGAGCAGAGCTATGAGATTCAACCTTGTGTGTTAGTGTAGCAGGAGAATATATATATATATAGTTGAATGGAATGAGAAAGAAGATCATTGCAGGATACGATAGAATTTCCTTGGTAAAGCCCGCACCATTTGTGAAAGATAGGATAAGAGAGGCATTGAAGGATGAAAGAAATTTTTAACCTCATATACAAATTGCGCCAGATTCCCCTTTTGCAAAAGGGTATTCAACACGCGAGGGTGTTTATATATTGCACTCAAACAGTAGTGGATTATGTAATAATACGTGATTAGTATATTATTTGCATTTTTTACAGTTATACTGACATTTCTGTAGATATATTATTTCTGAATATCGAGGAATCTTTTTTTAATTAATCATTTTTTTTTGTTTATGGAAATGATTGGATGAGACCAAATGATATTTTTACATTATTAAATTTTGATTGATTAACAATATACAGTGGATTTTTTAATTTGTGTATAAATATGATTATTGTGGCAGTGGGTTTGAAAATCATTCAATACGGTCCTGTGAATGAAACGCCATCACCAGTCAGGGTCGATTCCGCGTGTAGTGTATATAAAAGCGTGATAGTTACCGATGGCCAGGTGCGACAACGATACGCTTAACTGCCTGGGAATCGTTCACTATAGTTTATTTAACTGAAACCCAAAGAGAAATTTAACTCGAACAACAATAATTATCATTTTACATTAGGTTGTAAAATAAATTAACAGAGGCCGGGCCCTGACTTAATTGAAGAAGATTCAATTTAATATTGCTTCGAACATCACTTTATAGATTTTTCTATGCATTATTAATATTTCAAATTTGAAAGTATGTGTTAGTCATAATATTATCTTCAGTGTTGGTTAATTTACTGTCAACTAACAAATAATTTTTATACACGTGTTTAATAAATCCCTTCAAGTACATATAAACACGGTTTTTAATTCATTATTAATGGGTAATTAATTCCAATAAATATAGTTTTAAATTGTTATTAATTTCAATTCCATTGAATCAGTATAATTATTTCAATTCAATTTGAATGCAATAAATATTACATAAATAAATGAAAAGTTGAGAGATGTAGTACTGTGGAGAATGTTGAAAGGAAGTATATACTTATGCGTTTGTATATATGCGTGTGCATATAAACTCAAGATGAGGTGAAATGCGTATATATAGTAAATGAATACGGTATAGGTTTACAGAGGGTGTGTTGTGGGTGTACAGGTGCAGTTGAAGTCTCCAGTATCTGTACATACTCTATAGAACGTATATGAATATGGTCTTCATGTGAATTCAACAATGCGAGGTCGCTGGGTATACCTTTTTTTTTTTTTTTTTCATCAAGCTTTATGGTTTTGTGGACGATGTCTTAAATGAACATAAATATTACTTGACATATTACATTATAATTGTTCGAAATATCATACATTAAATATATACGTATAAGAATAATAAATAAGTAATTCATTGGCTGATATTATTTATTATAAATTTTCAAGATTAATCGTTGTACATATATGAAATTATTCAGAGATACTTTGTAGAATGGCAAAAAAATTTATTGAGAAGAAAATAAAATGTTTTGTAAATGTGGGTCCAGTATCGATTCATGGAAGTGCTTTGTTTAACATCCATTTGCTCCATGTACAAATTTCATACATTCTCTCATACCAATAATAATGATGTATATATTATTACGCAAGAATGTGCGCTCAATGACTCTACGTGCTAATCAACCGCATTCGCGCACAGCTGTACCAGGACAATTTTGTGCGATTTCCTGTTTAAGCACTTGAGCGTGATACTCATGAATTGCTCTCACTATACTGTGTAACTATATGAACATCATAATAAAATGCGCCGAGTTTATTTATTATTCATTCCAGCATTTATTTTTTCTTGTCTGAATAAAATGAAGTTTTTTATTCATATGAGGAAAATTTGAAATACACAAGATGCATGGGCTATGATGGGGCATTTGAAGACAGAATAAACCGTTATCGTTCGAAGTGAGCACGAAGAAAGAAAAAAATTGAGAAAAAAGGGATACACCAATATGAGTATACGACTTCAAAGTTGTCCAAATGGTTGACTCAATTGGAAACAAATCTAAGATATAAAGAACAACTCGATAGGTATTTTTGTAGATATGTTTTTTATACGACAATGCCAATGCCCTATATATTAAACAAATAAATGTTTGTACTATAAGAAAAATGTGTTGTTAAATCGCAATATTATATTGTATTTATTTATAAAATGCTGGCAAAAAAAATGTTTGTTGTACCGTTATAACAATGAAGTTTTCTCAGTATAGAATTGTTTTAAAATATTTATTCAGAATATTTTCCACGAAAATGTCAGTCCGTTAACTGTGTTAAATCACTTATTACAATATGACTAGGATTATTCAATTATTTCTATTGTTTCTGCTACCCTAATTGCCACTGAAACTATTTATTATACAAGTGTAATAATAGCATATTGTTTTTTTTCCCAATAAATTTCACAGTGAACTATAAGAAAAGACTAAGAGCAAAGATGACTTCACGGTATCGCTCAATCATCTTCAGTTCATCTCTCAGATTCACTCAAACAATTATCAATGAACTAAATAATCAATGACAGAACAATACTATTGTTTATTTTTCATTTCATTCAAAAAGCGTATAAAACTACATATATTTAACTTTCTCCTTTTTTTTTCTCTACATATTTTTTTTATTATTCGCAATGGTAATAATGCAAATTTCTCATAAGTTTCGCTTATGAGAAATTTATTGTTATGCCTGGTTATAGTTCAAACGAACCCATCAGACGACGAGTGTTAACAGCATGTTCATTTCGCTTAACCATTCGTTTCCTGCTTATTATATATACGTACATATATATCCACACATATTCACTTTTATATATATATATATATATTCGCATGATCTGGATCACACAAGTCAGTCAAACTATCTGCATTCGTATATTATAATTCATAACATGCTTAACACAATAATTAAAATTGAAACAAAATATACGAACATTACATTTCATAGAGAGTGGTAAATAAAAAATTACTTCCGTTCTACATCCAATAGTAATTATAATTTTTTCTGTCAAATTCATGTTATTTCATATCCATCAACAATATTCTTCCGGTTTGAACATGACATTTTTATAAATACTGACGGAATAATAATCACAGTAGAGGCGAAGAGATGAACAGAAAAAAAAAACGATGAGGAGAGGTCATTCTGGCAACGTAAAGAGAACACATGGAACGATGTAGTGCTTTCTACACAAACTGTCCATACAGAATGATGCCTGTAGCATGATCTGACTTTCATTATTCAGTACGGCCTTCAGAAACACGTCAAAGAAACGACGCGGACGGTTTACACAATGTCGATAAGGCAGACCACGCTCATGAAAGAGTAATAGGCACCACCTTGGTGTTTTCTGTGTATATATATAACTGCATACAACAGCTTGTAAGTCTCTGCTGCACCAGCTCCACTCATTTTTTTTTTTTTACTTTCAATGCACCTTATATGACGGGAGGTACACATAATTCTCCTTGGCAATCGCCACCAGAAAGATTCATTGTGCCTCAAATACATCCAGTATTTTTTTCTTTTATTACATACACCTTCGTGGGAAGAGTGTGTTGATGCTCATATATACACACACACACATGCGCCTATGTACATAGATGAGTGCACGTAGAGAAATAGTGAGCAGAGCAGGTTTTAACGATTAATAATTAACTATTCAATCACATCAAGAAAGGAAATCTTTCACGCAGTCAAACGAAAATAATAAATGTCAAAGAAAAATAAACAATAGGTATATATTTTTTTGGAATAAAAATATAAATATATTGAATGGCACAATGAGTCCGTTGTGTTCTTGTTTTAAGACAGCGCAAATTTGTGGAAAAAAAAATTCCCCAAGTTTAAATGAAAATTTTAGAGCGTGAAGTAGAGTATACTATTTTATGACTGGACTCAATTTTATTTTTATAATATTAAGTTAACAGCGTGCACTTCACAAGGCCCTTGAATTTTTTAATATATTTCAAGTTTTATTTGCGTTTATTTGATGAACCGGATTTCCAAGTTGTATAAGAAGTAGTAGAGGAATACTTGTCGCCTGTACACACTCGTGCCGGCTGTTTAGAACTCGTATAAAAATATATATGTATGTATATGTGAGCATCATTGAAAACGAGATGAAGAAAAAAAAATAGCAAGAGTGAGATTGGTCATGGCGGTGGCGCATACATTCAACTCAATCTATCTCATATGGCTGTGAATTCTCTCTCTTTTGTGCAGAGCAAAAATATGTAATACTCCATTGTCATTTTAATTCTTATTAATGCAATCCCGTCCTCCCAAATACTGTTCTCGGGCTCTCCTCGTCATGCTTTAATTTATTCTCCGTTAATTTTCAATTCAGTTAACTTCTCTCTGAGCTTGTTGTATTTATGAAGCAGAACGTGCAGAAAAAAAAAAAAACGTACACCACAGTTGAGTTTGATTAGTGGACTTGCACAAGTTTTTCTTCTATTCCTACATATTATTATAAAGTCCAGATACACATTGCTTCTAACGATACTTCAATATTTAACAAAAGTTTAACCTAGAAAAGAAGAAATTTTTTTTCTCTCTTTGCTAATACCGAATTAAAAATTAAATACAAAAACAGTAATTAATATTTGCTCACAGATTTATTTAAATACACTGCACTAACTTATCATCGGTGCCTTCACTGGTGTATTTAATCTGGAGTTAATCTTATAACTGTCATCCAGGACACACAATAAATGCAATTATCAATGTGTTGTTGATGTAACAAACTGCGTTGCAAAATAAGTTTCACTTATAAAATATTCACTAAGCCAATATTTAAAATTATTTTCAATGAATTACACAATGAAAATCGTCTATATATTTCACAATTCTATAATTTTGTATTAAAATACATTCTCGATTTTATGTTACATCCATGTGTATGTATTTGTGTGTGCCCACCAACAGTAAAAGAAACGAGATTGAATATATATCACATTCGCATTCATGAATAATAAATATTTTATGCCAACTATAAGGGATAATACATGTTTAAAGGAAGGGCTGAAGACGACGACCATTGGCATCGTATAACCGACATCAAGAGAGAGTTATTCGGTCACTTGAACAGAATATCTCACATGTATATATCTATATATATATAGCTTCGAAGTAGATAAGTGCCTATATCAAATAATGAATATGTGATTTCATTTTATTTCAAGTATCCAGACAAATTAAATTATTTTAGTCACTTCAGCACTTAATTTAGCATTCATCCAAGAAATTTTCATTCGAATGTAATTTTTAGTGCAAAAGTTTGTAACGTTATGCAGTAATTATGTTGCGGATCTCAGATATAATTTCAAATAAATTTCTTTGTCATATTCGTCAGCGTTATAATTTATTTTCCAATGTACTGAGCATCCGTTCATCCAAATTCGAATTGAAAACAGAACAAAAAAAAATGGGGACTACTCGATACTCGACAAATATCTTGTGATAGACTGAACGAATGAGAAGAACACACAAATAAAAGGAAGTAAAAGCAATGACCTTCATAAACTCGTAGATAGATTTGTACACGATGTGAATACATGTACAGTATGTACCCAACGTATAAGTAATACTCTACTATGGAACTCAAAGAGAGTCGAGTGTAAAATGAAGAGAGAGAAAGAGAGAGAAGCTCACGCGCCAACAACAAAGAATGAGATACGAAAGAAAAAGGGAAAGGAGTTGTTTTAAAGTATAAATATTCGCGACTAGTATCATATACGTATACAGTGGTGACAAATGGAATATCCAATGACTCGCAAGTCATTGAAGAATGAGTGTGCATCTACCAAATAATAAGAAGATGCGAGATGAAAAAAGACAGAGTGGAAGAATTGAAGAAAGAGTTGGTTTTGAAGGATCAACGGGTGGAGTTAAAGGCGATGAAGATATACACGTTTCGGTGTATTGTAGTATTAAATCGTGACTTCATACACATTATATAGTAGTAGTAAATTAAATACCAAGTTGAATGAGAAATAAAATTGACCACGTGGTACAAAGAGTAACGTTGTAGAGGAAATTATTCTTAGACAGCTCTTTTCTCTTTATTACACAAATACATTAATAAATTTTTTGCTCCCAGTCTCATTAAATTTTTCATGAAAATTGTGCAATGACGTTGAGCGTTAATAATCAATTAATAATCCATCTATAATTGATACCACCCATTAAACACAATTGACAGTAGATTCATCTATCATATTCAAGTAGTATAATTATTTTTTGCCATTTTTGTATACGTGAAAAAAAAAAATTGCCATCGATGCAAAAACACTATCCTTTGAAAAATGATAGTTGCAAGATCTTTTCATTCACTCACAACTTTGTCGTGTCTCAAAAATCTTCACGTTTTTTTTTTATGATAAGAAAAAAAAAAAGGAAAGAGTAGAAGACAAAAATGCAGACTAGTGAAGACAAGAAAGGGCTATAAGTGCCTACACCCATTAAGCGACACGAAATACTCCAACGTCAAGCTTAAAAACATTTCGTTGTATGACGCGTGAGAAGAACAAAGACCCTCCACTGTATATCCACACACACATAGCAGCGGCAGTTGAAGATATATTGTTGTCGTGAAACGCATTAGCCAGCGAGATAAGAATTATTACTTATGAGATAAAAGAAAAATAAGAAGAAACATCAATTTTCATAAGTGTATAATAAGATGTATGAGCGAATTTTAAATAAAAACTGATGTATCATATCAATAATATTGAATAGATTACATTAATAATATCAGTCCTTGTTCGTAATTTACGACTGTACGATATATAATATATTGCATTGATTGCAATGAAAATATGGAAACTCATTCATACATATATATATATATATATAATGAAACATTGAATTCCACAGTTTGTTATCAATGTGTCAGACAGTGGGCGGCGCCCCATATAAATATGTACACACCCGCCAAACTTCATTTTTTTTTCGCACTATTTGCATTCTGTATACACAAATGGTTACAATATTTATATCCAAGATACGCAAGTATTTCCTATCTACCGCTCGATGATTCACTTAAAATCTTATGACAATGATAAAAATCCACATAAATCATATTTTTTATATATATTATTATCTAAAAATCACTCATCTCACTTTCGATTTTCCTATTTATGATTGCGATCAAAACAATTGTGCAATGCGACAAAACTTTTTTAAAAATACTTCATAGATATATTAACAATAAAACGAATCGACCCAAAACATAATTTCGATCGTTAATAAATACGATATAATTGTTTATCACTCCAAAATGACACGTCAATTATTTCCATGCATAATGAAAAATGTCACGGATTAGTACCACCTTATTTATCCATTAAATTTAATTGCCGTATATATATAAATGACGTATGTATATATTAATCTGATGAAAAACAGTGCGACGACTGACTATTCTGATAATTATTTATTATATCGATATTAAGTACACCAGAAATCGGCTACTTTCACTCAACATATGTATCTCTTGTTTATAAAATCAATCCCACATACAATAACTACCGCCAGACAGCCAATGTTTATCAAAAAATTAGTTGGAAATGAAATATACAATGCACACATATATTTTAATTGCCGCAACATAGCATCAGTATTAATTTTATATAACTGAATCATGAGTCATCACCACCAATGAATGATGATGATACATACAGATACATTCCTGTAAAAAGATCTTGTGTGCACATTTTTTTTTACCCTTGAACATCGTTGTCGCGCCAATAATAAATCATTATGCCCAACCATATCAAATATACACAGAAATATATTTATATATTTTTATCGAAAGGGCAAACCCAATTCAAACTATAAAAACCGAATAATTGTTATTATTTTTTTTTTTTTACCGATAAGATAGTGATTATTACGATATAGATATCAATGATATAGGACATAATACATACACGCAATAATGATAAATATATGTATCATAGGTATATACATATAGAAGTTGTGAATAAGCGTGACGGTCACTTGAACGGTACGGCCATGTGAATCTCAAAACGATAGGTCTCTTGATCGTCCTGGGTACAGGTATATTAATGCTCCACGTTGCTGCAAAAGATTTGGCAACCCTGCGTACACGGCCACACGCTTCGGTAAGACAAAAAAAAAGTAAAAAAAAAAAATAAAAGTTGCAAGGTGAAACGACATTACTCTAATTTCATGTTTACAGTGGCTGTCAATAGTTAACTTTTGCCGTACGATATCGCTCTATAATTTTGGATATAAAACAATTATTTAAATGTGAATATAAATCATTTATACTTAATTCGATACTTTGAATCAAATAAATTGCATATATGCGAGTAAATAATACTGTTGAACATAAATGCATTTATGAAAATTCATTACACACTGCAACAGGTTAGGATAAAAAATGTTACGGATAAAATTGACTAACATGGCACACATGCACTCACATTGATGATGTTGCCTTACCTTATTTTCAGATAAAAACTGCTGTATTGCTGGAGATTGAAGAATACTGTTACGGAGAAAAAGATTTCTCCTATAAAATCAGCACTTCATAGTTTTAAATTGCCACTTTTATACTCAACTGTGTCTCATTTAAACGCCTTTCTTTCTTCATTCACGGCATATAATTCTAAATAAAAAATTGCACTGCTTCATTACTAACATTATCAACAATAACAATATTTCCTCGTTTGTTATTTGTCAATCCACAATGGAATATATTTGAAAAATAACACTCAAACATGAAAACAAACCCGGCTGTCGCAGTAGGATAATTCTCAATTGTGTCAAAAAAAAAAAAATACTGCTGTTTTGATACACCACGATTCTATACTTTTTCGTTCGTCGTCTCCTCGCCGTTCACCACACTACATAAAATCAACAGAAAAAAAAAAAGAGAAATTTAAATGAAAATTAAATCGACTGGCCTAATATAATTAAGAAGCAAACAGTGCGCGTCACCCACCGAGCACTGACTGGCGTTCGCGGCAGTTCACATTTAGTCAGTGTTGGCTTTCAGTATAAAATGCCAGTGTCTCTTTATCCACGTTGTCCGGTTGTCACACATACACACACACACACACAACACAAACGGTATACCCGTAATATGCACTCACTACGCTTTATACTACTACACTACTATTACAACTACTACTACTACTACTACTACTACTACTACTACTACAATTCAACACACGGCCCCAAAACCCCAAAGACTGAAAGTTTTGTCTGTAGTTACCTGCGCACTATAAACGCGCGCACAAGACAACCGCTTTGCTTTTTGAGAGAGAGAGAGAGAGAGTGGGAGAGGGAGGGAGCGAGAGAGAGAGAGAGAGAGAGATCGGACTCATCTGCGCATGTCCCGTACACCTGCATTATATGTATTCATCACCAATGCACAAATATTACTGTTGTGTTGTCTACTACGACGATATACATGTATATATATATATATATATATACTCGCGTATAGTACAACTTCGAGTACTACGGCTTGGGCTTGTCAGCCACAATCATCATATTTGATGTTGTATACCAAGGCATCTACAGTACACATTAACTACACACTGATATAAATTGTACATGTGTACTTTATGTACAAATAATAAAGACATATTTCTTCATTATGTATGATTTTTTCATTTGATGAAAATACTACTAAATTAATTCACTGTCACTTGTTTTTGTGTCGTCCATGATACGATACATTCTATTTTATCGGTTATAAGATGTAAGAAAGTATATTATATTGTACGTATATACGCATTGATGCATATATACATATATGTTTGATCCATTGTATAGTAGAATGGAGCTGGTATATTGCAAGTATGTTGGATTTTTTTTTCTTTCGTTTTATTTCACTTACTCACTCATCTATGACGCATCAGTTACTTATGTGTGAATACAAACAGGGCGTTACCGCAGTTGTACTGCTTTATACCTGGACGCATTAAAAGGTGATGCGAATATATTAATATATACGGTTGTAGACATTTTCATAATAAATATCTTAGGTATGTATGCACAGACGATTTATCTATTTTCGTTGAGTTTCGTTTCTTCTCTCTGTTTCTTCACAGACTGCTAAAATTCTTTTAATATTCCTCGTTTGTTCGATATGAATTGTAGCAAATGTTTATCGGTATTAATCAATTGATCGATTGAAAATGAAGTAATATACACATAAATACTTAGGTGTATTTTGTATAACTGATAACTATTGCTATTCTAATAGGACACTTATGATGTTTTGATGAAACGAATGTGATTGGGTATAAATTCAAAATTTTTTGTATATTTCGAATCCACATTCTGATTGGTTCGCTGATAATGGCAACCTGTTATTGGTTCACGATGGTATTCAATACTGTTGAGTGATAAATATCGTTTTTGATTGTAAATAGAATAGTCCTTTTAATTTAGTTGTTTTGGCATTGACAGACTCTAATTGAATAGATGGCTGATACTCATGCAATTAAAAATTACTGCAAATATTTTTTCTACTATCATTTGCATACTGTTGCAATTGAATTTAATTAGATTTGTGTAATACACCAAATTAATTTTTTGTAGGAGCATCAGAGGATACAACCAAATACTTTTTGAATTTCATCTGATAATGGCGGGATTGCAGATGTTACTAGCAGCAGTACAGCCAATAAAAACACTCTGAAGATAAATTTCCCTATGTAGGGTCGTTGTACATTCGGGAATTTTGCTTCAATGCACAATATATATATATATATATATAGAGAGAGAACCAAATAATTATAATGCAAGTGTATACGCGACTCATTATAATAAAAATTATTTTCAAGATCTTATTCAGGTGTAATTGAAAAATTTAATGAAATATAATGGCAGACGACGATGATATTGATATTTATGAAGATTTGGCGAATTTCGGAGAGAAACCGAATGACGATGTAAATTATTTACTTAGTATTTTATTCACAGGTTATGTTTATTTCCGCGGGAGTTTATTATAAACTGTGCTCGTGTTCTTGTTTTAGTGTTCTGAAAATGTTTTGCAACTGAAGCAAAAATGTATTGATTTGGAGAATAAGGTAAATTATCTCGAAAAGGAATTGGAGAAGGTTCGAACTGTTAAAAATACATTAGAGGTGAACTTATCATCGCTTGTAAAAACTGCAAAGACTGAAATTGCAAGGAAAGATCGCATGATTGGTGAACTGCGAGCAGAGTATAGTCCATTACCTAATAATATCAAACAATATATTTATAGCAAAATATAGCAAAGATCCTAATACTCATGTGAATTATTTGTTTCGCAGGCTGGAGAATACACTGTTTCGTCGAAATAATTATCGTATTCCCAAAATAAATCATCGAAAAAATGATACTACGAATGCGTCAATTGCACGTACAAATCAACGTCTAAATAATCTAATAAACACAGTTGACGCAACACAAAATCATGTTAATGACATTGAATCAGTCAATATTACACCAATGTCTGCGGTTGACAGCAAAGATAATGATGGTGATTGTGAAGATGAAGGTGGTGGCGAGATTTATCACCCCAACAAATTTACTTCTACAGTATATGGAGAGCGACTGAAAAAAAAATTAATGGAGCAAGAAGAGGCAGAGAAGCTCCAAAAAGAACAATTAAAATTAGCCGCATCAACGAGTGTGCAAGCTGTAATTAAAGACGAACTGGGAATAGATGCCAATAATAGTCATCGTGATAATAAAGAAAATCAACATCATCAAATAACACCAAGTGAAGATAAAGTTGAAAATATAACGAAAAAATCGTTGAAAAGATCAAATGATGAAGAACTTAATGAACATTGTGATAAGCGTAAAAAATTAATTGATCATAAGAAGGAAAATATGAACAAAGAAGAAAATGAAAATTCAGGCAATATTAATAATTGTGAATCTCACGAAATGATAAACAGGAAATCGAATTATCGGCTAGAAAGAATTGAAATCCAATCAAGAATTTTGACTCGAAGAGAGGATGAAAAAGCAGCAGCTGTCCAGAAAAATATCGATGAGCAACGGGGTAATTATCGCGATAAATACCGTAAACACCGTAGCAATAGTCGGTCAAGAAGTAGAGACAGCAATAGTCATTCTGGTAAAAGGAAAGATTCAACCAGTAAAAATGGAGAATATAATCGACGACGTGACACCGACAGATCGGACCATCATCGTTCAGGTAGCAATAGAGATTTTCAAAGTAAATATGAAATGCGCCGAGATTCTAGAAATAGAGACGCGAGATATTGTAGCAGTGGCAGTGGAAGAGTTGTAGATTTACGTAACCATATTGACCATCATAGAAGACAAAAGAACGATAGAACAACTGATCGCAGACATGATAATCAAAAACGATATGGTGGTTTGCAGCATAGTCACAATGATGACTATTGGAAAGATAGTTTGAGAGATATTGATAATAAAAAGTATAAAGAACGATGTAAATTTAGCAGTGAAATTTTTAGTGAGGAAAGTAATGATTCAAACAAAATTAAAAAATCGAATGTTGCGATTAAAAATGATGAGACATCTAGTGTGATCTCGTTGGAAGAAGGTGAAATTGTTGGTAGTCCCGTATTGATGCCACAAAAAAATAGGACGAATAACATCGCATCAAATATTGCGCCAACTGAAAATCCGACCAATAAAATATTGGAGGGTAATTTACTTAATACTCTCAGCGTAGAAACTCTCGAGATTGAAAACCCTAGTGCTAATTACCCAAAATTAATCTTTACATCGCCGCAGGAGGAAAAAATAGAAAATATTGAAGCATTTATTCGTAATTTTACTTGTCATGAAATGTCGAATAATCTTTCGCCTACGGTGACAAATGATAGTTCTGATAAAGAAGCACATAGTCCCTGCAACACAACAAAAAAAATTGTGGAGGCTTTGGGATTTGAAGAGAATGAAATTAATACGCATGAATGTTGTGGAAAAAGCAATGGTGCTCTAGATAATTGTGTTCAAAAATGTTTAAATTACGATGAAGAAATGCAACAGGAACCCTTAGTCTCTTGTGAATCATCTTCGAATATTCCAGAAGCTGGAGAGAACGTAAATGTCTCTTCGGCTAAGTCAACGGCCATGAAAAATGAAACAATTTCCATCAATAATATATCTACCTCTTACGCTGATGTGTTATTGAAATATGTAAGAAAAAAGAAGAACTCACCGACAAGTGATAGTGAATCAGCTATGCCAGACAAAGATTCAATATTAATTCCAATAAAAATTAATACAATCAATACGAATAAAAACGATTGCGTGGAGGATAATGCAGAAAAAAATTCAGCTGTGGTAGTGGATAGACCTTCAAAAGAAATTTCGTGTAAAAAAAGTGAAGAGTTTCCCCAGGATATTCATAATACTGATGGAGTTCTCAACAATGCGATGAATAAAAATGAAATTGATACAGTAGAAATAGTAAATGCAAAGATTCCGTCGGTAGAATATGCAACACAATTACCTAATATTGAACCTCAGATTAATTCCGCCGTACAAAAATTAGAAAAAGATAAAACTGAGGCGAGTGACAGCGCGAAAGATTACGAAAAATTGACCGGTAAAAATAAAGTACCCATTTCACAACCTTCCAATTGTGATAGTGAAGGTTGTAATCAGGTTATTCGCACTCCAATAAATAATCAAGATGGGTTGCTCGTTACCGTACAGCAAACAGTGAAAATTCAAGATGAAATAATTGATCGAATAGAGAAGAAAAATGAGCCTACAAAGTTAAAGACAATAAAATGTTTTAAAATTCCAACTGAAGGTAATTGCAAATCGGAATGTGAACTTGATTCGTCAAAAAATTCGATAGATAAAATTACTGAGTGCGAAAAATCATTATTAAATTTAACACAGAGTGGAAAAAAAATCGTAGTAGCTCAGCGAAAAAAGCGCCCGGTGCAATTAACCAACAGCTCCAGTTCGTTGACAGTGGTTTTAAGTGCATACAGTATCAATAATAATCGCATTTGTAAATCGAAAATGAAAGCGCCAGTGACGTTAAGTGATACGTAGCCACATTTACAAAATCAGACAAATATTGATAGAATGATACTGGATGTTACAATCAATTTATTGCTTTAACTAACTTATAAATATATTATAAAAAAATGATGTAAAAATATTTTTGTGTTCGTATAATGGCTTGAAAAATCACTTTTTTTTTCACAATGAAAAACAAATTGAATTATGATTATTATTACAATTGGTTCTAATAATTTTTTACTATCGTAAAATTAAAGCAAAATGACATGGCCTTAATGTTATAAAAACAATACTGTATATTTGACATTAAACCAGATATATCTCTGTTGTGATCTGAAAATTTAGAGGGCTATCGTGCAGGTCTGCCAAATACAGGGTAGTTTGTTGATGACTCACAATTGGTTGCCTGACAAACTGATCAATAACGAAAATCTCGAGGAAACATTTAACTTTGGTTTACATTAAAAGAGGGCGATGTTGAGCAAAATGTGAGAAGAATTCTATGTAGATATTTACAATATTTACATATATAAATTTTTAAATAAATACTGCATGTCAAGTGATGAATACGCATGTGTTTGTGAGTCTGTACATACATTTGAAAGCATGAAAATTGACACGTTAAAAAATGAGTGAGAGATAAACGCTATACGTATCAATTCGGAGCTTATATATTCCACAATCAGCCTCAATCAACTTACACATAAAAACAATGCAAGAGCTTTGAGCCGCCCTCGAGAGTAGCGTCGATCACATCGTGTGACGTCATCGTACCGACAAAGCGTCCCCCGTACATGCTTTGCCGCTTTGCGCTGTAGGTTTGGCTGTCGTTAGCTGTCGTCGACGACGAAACATGGACGGTTATCAATAGAACGAGCACTGGCAAATAAAAAATATATTATTGTCCATTGTCTGATTTTATTTAGGAAACGAAAGAAAACAAATATTATATAAATAAATCAAAAAAATTTATTGGAGTAATAATGCACATTTTATTATTACATCATATGTGGAATAAGTGAGGGTGAATTGAAAGTGAGAATTTAACGAGTTATTTCATTGAACGCTGTGCGATCTATTATAATTAAATTAATAGTCCGGGCTTGGTGAGTGTAAACGTAACATTAAACAGAAAAAGCGAAAATACAGGTGCGATGGGTTCAATTGTGCTCAAATCATTGTCCTTTCTTCTTGGAATATTTTTCATATTTGTTGGTACAATGAAAGTGACATCGTATCTCAGCAAGGACCTCCATAAAGACTTGGTATGTAATTGTTTGTTATTCAAATGATGTATGAAACATATTTTTATTTGCAAATGGTGTCATTCGTGGAAATATTACTAAATGGATCATTGAGTTTATATCTATTCAAGGTTTTTTGTCATGAAGGGTGAAGTAAATATGTTATGTAAGGATCGCGTGGGCCGCATTGAACGGCAACAATACTGCTATCTATCTACAACTTGTCCTGCTTCTTTTTTTTTTATATTCAAGTTTAATTTAATCATGCTACAATATTTTGCAACACTGCCGAATTTTAACGTCAACATAAACATATGTGTCTATAAATAATATTGGCATTGCATAATTGTAAAATTACGATACATGTGAAATAAATTGATAGCTTTGCGGGATTCAGACATTTCGCAGGCTTTGAATAATAAATTTGAAGCGAGAAAACATTATTGTTACTTTCCAAGTATTGAAACGTGAAAAAATTATGAATGACTGTAAAGAGTAATTCAAATAATTTGTCGTGAATTTAATAAATACTGAAGATCCATGGTCACCTAAAATTTTCCAATTCTATTTTGGTATTCCATTGCCACAGTCTTGTGACTTTGTACTGATGAACAGTTCGTTAACTTGGATGGTCGCCAATTACTCAGTCCTTATTATCATTTTATTAAATGCAAATAAATATACATATACGTACGGCATAATTGATTATTTTTCATATTTTTGGTTAATTATAGCGGAAAGAATATGTAAAGTATGCAAAGGTATTTCCACTATCAGAATTGCTCAACTTCAAAGTGCCAAGTAAATGGTATCGACGAGTTGTCGGCTCACTAGAAATTATTTGTGGTCTGGCAATGGCCACCATTCCTAATCGTAAGTTGGCGAATAATTCTTGTCACAGTTATGTAAAATATTATCCGCATATATATGAATATTAATTATTACAGGTAAAATAAAGAATACTTCAAATACTATTTTATTGTGTCTGATGTTGATGGCAGTATATTCACATCACAGACTCAATGACAAACTAGAGCGAACAGTTCTGGCATTAGTAAGATAAATAATTTTCAAATACAATTTATATTGAATATGATGAACAAATATATTAATAATGTAATGTGTTTCAGGTATTTTTATTTATGCTAACGGGTAGGCTGGTAATTGATGTCCAACTCGGTCGACAGGCGAACGAAGCGGCGGTAGCTAATGGCGTAGATGACAAAGCTAAGAAGCAAGACTGAAAGACATATTTATTGAAAAAAAAAAAATGAAAATAAAACATAAATAAAAATGCCCTCATCATAAAATATACAAGGATATATTTCGCTTTTGTCCACTTTCAATCAACATACTCGAAGCAATACCAAATTAACAGTAACGTTATCAATATAAAAGTAATAATAAATTAATCATTTTAATAAGAAAATTAATAAATAAAGAATTTCAATAAAATCACGGATAATTAATTGGCATACAACATTTTATGAACACTCTTTTATAACGAGTGTATCATAATTGCATAATGAATGAAGAATATAATAATTATCATGTAATAATATTATTAAGCTTCACAGCGTAACGCACTAACTGCCATTGGTGACAAAGTGCTCTTTTCCATGTATTGCGATAAAATTCGGATAAATATGCATAATACAGATAAATTCAGGTGAATATACGCGACATGTCTGTTGAAAATTGATGCATGTATGCATATATAATTCTCAAGTAATGCTATTGATCTGTAAATAATCACTAAGAAGCGCATAAAACGTATCCAAAGTTGTAACGAATTCATGAGCGCATGTCAATCATCAAACTTTCACGAATTTATCTGAATCTGTATCAACATATTTACATATTTATATTGATAATCTGGAATTTATCGAGGAAACCAATAAAAAAGAAAAGTAAAAAGTGTGCTATTTCCAAATGATACACAACAGGAGTGTTCATTCAATAATATAAGTATATTTATCAGTATGATTATTAATTTATTAAATTACACATATATATATAAATATGTATAAACATTAAGATAAAATTGTTAAGCGCCTCTAGAAATGTGATCTCTAATATAAATAACACATTTTTAGATTATTATGTCTTCATATTTACTTTAAATCTAGTCTTCATTCGACATGATGGGATAATAAAAGGAACCAGTTTAACTTATTGTCATCCCATTGATTAATCAAATATAAATTTCACTGTAATAATTTAATGATTGTATGAAAATAATTAATAATACGTATAAGGATTGTTGTCATTTGAGTAGGATTTTAGATTTACCACAAATTAAAAAAACCATTTTTCTTTTGTTGAAACCTCCATCATCTTCCGTATATATATTAAATTATTTATATATAACTCAATTAGTTAAATGGCATGATTATCGTACAATATAATGAACAATTCTTATTACTCATTAGGTATTATTTATAATTTTATTGATAAAATTGTACAGGTAAGTTGGAGAATAATCATGAAAAAAATTGAGTGATATTAATTTCTTTACTGTTATGTAGTTATGCATAAATATATACATTTATGGATATTTTCGTATATTCTCATATAGTTATTTACAAGCATTTGTTTAAGTATGCCTACTCATATTCTTCTTAATATCGGCAGGCAATTGTGAGATAAAAAAATATGCTCTACGTTTTCACAGTGTTTTTTCATAATGTAGAGGTTGTTATTATCATTATTTTAGATTCGACGAAGGCAATTTTAAATATATTCCTTGTTTTATTTCTCAAGCTAACTGAATTCATAAAACAAATTGTAATTTTGATCAATATTAATTACAATTAATTACTTGCTAGGACCTGTCCTGCTCGTTGTAATAATCAAATTTGAAGCTGCACATTTCTCTCTATTTCTTCTTCATTTTTTGTTTGTGGTCGAAATATTTATGAATCCTGTCCGGTTGTCAGAAGGTGCAGTGCTTTTTGAAGGTTACCAACGGCTGTTGGTATGTCATCATAATTGATAGCGCTTCCAGCCCACTTGATGTACTTTTGTGCTTTAAGCATTTGATCAGGATTCAAAGAAACTGATCCTGAATTATTTTTCACAAACAACAAATTATTATACTATCTTACAGCGTGGAAATTTTGCAATTTATTAATTCATGCTATAGTGAATTAGCTCATACCTGCGCTTGGTGTGGAGATATTCGTGGGCATTAGAGGTGAAGTCGGGGTAGATGCAGGTGAATTGTGGGATTGAGAATCAGTGGATGGGAAATTTGGATACGAAGGTATACTCGATGGTACTGGATTCATATTAGAATTATTTGGAACTGATGGGAAACCAAATGCATCAACGTTGGACGGCGGCGTTTTCTCTTCTGTAACATTTGATCGTTATATACTTTCAAATTGTAATATCACAGGAGTAGATAAAAAAAAATAGAAATATGCATTGTGCAAATGATGCCAGTGTTTCAGCCAATGATTTTTATATTTGTTAAATAACATGATGTTTTAATTTAATATAAATACCTATAAGTATTATCATTTTAAATCTGTCATCTCATTTTCGGTATAATTAAATTATTAATAACAATATTGTGATGTATTTGTATATCACGAAATGAAATTCAGATATGGCCATGAATTGATTCAAAATGGGTGCGTAAATTCGAATGCTAGTGAGCGTCAAGCTGCCAGGAAAGGAGGATTATATTTGCAGAATAATCAGCAAAATAGTTTAAAAACAAAATAGTTTAACATAAAAATTATTAAATTATTCCATAGTATTTTATATTCAAAGTTACCTATGTTATCCCTTGATTCTAATGGAACTTCGTCGTTAGCTGTCAAAAATAAAATGCTCACAATATGTATGAAGTATAAGATTAATTGTGATTGTTCATCACAATTAATCAATATATTTATAATTATTCTGCGATATTCGTTGAGAATGTACCTGGCTCCGCAGATGAATTATTTTCTGGTGAGTTCTCCGGATCTGAATCTGGTTGATCTTCAGAATTTTCTACTTCTAAAGAATTATATGATGACAACATTTATGATCACATTTTTTCCAATCATATTTCAATAGATTAAACAGGAATAAATTGTGAGAATGAGATGACGATTTAATGAAGGACTAAATAATGAATGTGGTAACTAATTTACTTGAAAGTTATATTACCTGATTTTGGCTGCAGCAGATCATCATCACCCTCTTGATCGATAGGTCCTGGGATTGGAGGTTCACCATTTTTCAAACAATTGTGAATATAAGCAGCCTTCCATTTTGCGTATTTTCGATTCTGCGATGCTTCCTCACTCAATTCTCCAAATATTGTTAATACATCATAGAGTAATCCCGCGGTATAAAAACTCTGAATGACATTTTTCGAAAAATTCGAAGCTCGATCATTTTTATCAGCGTATAAAAACAATTTTAATGCCCAATTTTCTAGATGAGCTTGTGCTGCCACATCATTAGATATTGCTTCATTGTCGTGTAATTCCTTTTTTGTTTCTTCTAACCAACCCATTAATTTCACAAGAAAAATGTTTTCTTCTTGGGATTTTTTTTTCGATATACCAAGTGCAGTTTGTGCTGCATAAAGTCGTGCTAGAAATGGTATAATAGATAAATAACTATGCAATCTTTGTATAATATGAACAAACTTATACTAGAATCCAATTTTCTTTTCATTTTTCAATACTAACCCCAATAGCTTACAACAGGATCACGTATATCATGTTCAGCAGCAATTTTCAAATAATGTTGAATGCTCTTCATCGATGTGGGAACCTCTGGCAAATCAAGGGCAGGCATAGTGAATTTGTAATGCTATTTTCTACTGAATATTGAACACGTAATCAGTACAATTCGGGGTACTGCGATTGATTGAATGAAAATATGTAAATATCGAATGTTGTATGTTTTTCAGGACGTCAAGATCACCGGGAATGTCTGTTTCACATACAAATTGCGACCTTCACCGAGTATAGCAAACCTTGATTGTACTCATACACGTTAAAAGGAGGCAAATTTTTATTTTCATAATCTATGTGCAATAGAAGTTGCCTCTGTGTTGTTTAATATTTTTTTTCTCAATCAGAATTAGCTTTTTTTTTTCTTCCATTAATTAAAGAACGTTGTAGCGCCACCCGCCGTTGCGATCCCAAAACTAAACTCATTGCTGGTGGTGCCACCATGCATAGTATTCAGTTCACTCGACTTTACTCCAATTTGCATTCCTCGTGCGGTATTTTACATATTGCGTAGTGTCAACTTTAACGCAAATTTCATTCCCACTGTGACTTTGGGACACAAACATTACAGCCGGTAACATAATCGGTGACATTTCTTATGCTCTTCGTGTTAGAAAATGTTGGCTTATTCGGTCAGTCTTCTGATTGGCCACTTTACAATTTATAGGGAAAAATGCTGCCAACGACATCACGCACCATAGCCCCTGCTATTTGCTGCCAACAATATAAACTTGAAATTGGGATATTGAGAATATCTACTTTATCAACTATCGAAAAATCGATATTTTATCTTGAATTGATAAGTTGCCATATTAAAATATTTTTCATTTTTTCAAAACAGTGACAAAAGCTCTCCTACCTATAGCGAACAGTGAACAGAATTCAATACAATTCTTTATAAATTTTCTGCAAATATTCAGTATGACATATATATTATATATTGATATAACGGTTGACATGAAGAAATGATCGATGTCAAGAGACCACATTGAAACTCTAATTAATAATAACTCTAAATATGAACTCTAAAAATAAGATTCATTGGAGTCATTAATTCATGTTGATAATACTAATATAATATGAAGTGAAATAATTCTTACAGTGATATGCTTCGATGATATCACCATGCACATCATTCACTAAATTCATGCATGTATGTTCAATAATGAGAAATTGCGAAGGTTTTCATTTTTATTAGGTTGTTATTGGATTTTCTTAATTTTTATTTTCCCATATATGCAGTCCCAACGCTCCTAATTCACCGCTGGTTTACCAGTAACAGCTTTTAAGGCTGCATTCGACATTCATAATATAGTCTTTGTGGTCCTAAATAAAGATGTAATTATAAATTCATTGGAATTTGATAATCATATATCTTCATTGTAAATAAAAAACATGTGAAGAAATAAAAACAAATGAAAAAATAAGACAAAAATGGTTTTCCCTATTGATATTTCAACTGTTTAATATACCTCACATACCTCGTACATCATCTCTTGTTCCTTCTAGTGTCGCCAGGCAAAGTCACATCATCGATTTAATCTTGTTTCCATTGGGATTTTTTGCAGTAAGCGGCGCAATGTTCTCTCCCTTGGTAAATGAAAAGTACTACACAAAGAATTGTAGACTTTTGGACTCCGTTTATACACTGACAGTGCAAATAATTTAATATTAAGCGTCCATCGCTTCTTGTGTTCCTTCAGGCATCCATTTTTAACGTCAGCGATTACCATATCACGAAGAACGGATGATGAAATTTTGTTCAGTGACACCATAAATTTATTTGAGTTACAGTTTTCTCTTTTCTCCAAATTCTTATACTTATTTATAATGCCTCTTTGATTCTTTATAATTTCTTCCAATTTCCGAATTCTTTTCAAAAGTGTGGTGATTGTGGACATCTCTTGAGTTCCCATTATTCCTAAGTCCTCCAGCTGCTTTTTGACGGTTTTTCGAGAAGTCGCATCCGATCTGCGGTATGACCTATTTTTTATATGTTGTCCAACAAACTCAATTTCCGTCTGTTGTAATTCTGTTGGCCTTTTATCGATATCTACGAAAAAATAAGTTTTCTAAAAACGATCGAATAAATTTTTTACAAAGATTATTTTTCACGTACCCATTGCCTCAGGCATATGCGTTATCGCATTCTTATTACAAATCGCATTGCTATTGAATGTGCAAGACATAAAATTCATCATTATATTTTCATTTAGTGGGGAAATTCGTTGGTC